>PVHX01007770.1:20059-88644 GCA_004024805.1 Geosciurus inauris | reverse complement strand
TGGTACTGGGGATTGAACTCAGGGGCACTCGACCACTGAGCCACATCCCCAGCCCCATTTTGTGTTTTATGTAGAGACAGGGTCTCACTGAGTTGCTTAGCGCCTCGCCATTGCTGAGGCTGGCTTTGAACTCGCGATTCTCCTGTCTCAGCCTCCCTAAGTGCTGGGATTACAGGCTTGAGCCACCGCGCCCGGCTTTTGCCCATTTTTAATTGGGTTACTTATCTCTTTATTGGTGATATGTAAGAGTTCTTTATATAGATTTTTTTTTATTTGGGGGGCGTACCAGGGATTGAACCCAGGGGCCCTTACCCACTGAGCCACATCCACAGCCCTTTTTAATTTTTATTTTGAGACAGGGTCTCAAAGTTGCTTAGAACCTCATTAAGTTTCTGAGGCTAGTCTTGAATTTGTGATCCTCCTGCCTCAGCCTCCAGAACCACTGGGATTGCAAGTGTGCACCACTATACCGGCTTCTTTATACATTCTTGATACAAAGTCTCTAGTAAGATACATGATTTTCAGGTAGTGTCTCCAAGTCTTTGACTAGTTTCCCTATCTCATCCTTATGCTGGGGATCAAACTCAGAGCCTCACTTATGCTACCCAAGCACTGTACAACTGAGCTGCGCCCCAGCCCTTTTTACCCCACATAGTGATATTTTTCCTTTTTTTTTGGTACTGGAGATTGAACTTAGGGGCACTCAACCACTGAGCCACATCCCCAGCCCTATTTTGTGTTTTATGTAGAGACAGGGTCTCACTGAGTTCCTTAGCGCCTCACCGTTGCTGAGGCTGGATTTGAACTCGCGATTCTCCTGTCTCAGCCTCCCTAAGTGCTGGGATTACAGGCTTGTGCCACCGCACCCGGCTTCCTTTTTTTCCTTAATGATTTTTTTTTAAGTTGTTGATGGACCTTTATTTTTTTCATTTATTTAATATGTGGTGCTGAGAATCGAACCCAATGCCTCACTCATGCTTGGCAAGCGCTCTACCACTGAACCACAACTCCAGCCCCTTTAATGATTTTTTTTTTTAATATTTTTTTTAGATATAGATGGACACAATATCTTTATTTTATTGCTTTGTACATGGTGCTGAGAATCGAACCCAGGGCCTCACGCATGCGAGGCAAGCACTCTACCACTGAGCTACAATCCTAGCCCCTAATGATGTTTTTTAAAGTGCATTTTTTTTTGTACTGAGGGATTGAACTGAGGGACACTTTACACTGAGCTACATCCGCAGCCCCCTTCTTTTTTTGAGACAAGTTCTCACTAAGTTGCTGAGGCTGGCCTTGAACTTGCAATCCTCCTGCCTCAGCCTCCCAAATCACTGGGATTACAAGTATGCCACCACATGCATCTAAAGTGCAAAATTTTTTACTTTTTTTTTTTTTTTTTGGTACCAGGAATTGAACTCAGGGGTATTTGACCACTGAGTCACATCCCCAGCCCTATTTTGTGTTTTATTTAGAGACAGGGTCTCACTGAGTTGCTTAGGGCATTGCCAAGGCTGACTGACTTGCGATTCTCCTGTCTCAGCCTCCCAAAGTGCTGAGATTACAGGCGTGCACCACTGCGCCCAGCAAGACTATCTTTTATAGCCAAGTGCAGTGGCATGTGCCTGTAGTCCCAGCCACTTAGGAGACTAAGGCAGGAGGATTCCTTGAGTTCAAGATCAGCCTGGGCAATACAGCAAGACTGTCTCAAAAAAAAAAAAAAAAAAAAAAGAAAGAAAGAAAGAAAGGGAGCGGGGCTGGAGCAGGGTAGCTAAGTGATAGAGCAGTTGCCTAGCACCTGTAGGCCCTGGGTTCCAACCCCATCATTTTCCTCCCCCAAAGACTATATTTTCCCCTATCAAATTGTCTTGGCACCTTTGCCAAATATCTATTGGCCAGGCACACACTATGGCACACACCTGTAATCCCAGCAACATGGAAGGTTGCTAAAGCAGAAGGATTGCAAGTTCAAGACGAGTCTCAGTGACTTAGCAAGGTCCTCAGCAATTTAGTGAGACCTTGTCTCAAAAGAAAAAATAAAAAGGGCTGGGTATATGGCTCAGTGGTAAAGTGCCCCTAAGTTCAATCCCCAATCCAAAATAAATAAGTAAGTAAGTAAATAAATAAATAAAACAAAAAATTATTGAATAGAATTGTAAGGGCTTGTATTTGAACTCTCAGTTCTGTTCCATTGATCTATGCAGACAGTTCCTGACTTACCACAATTTGATTTATGATTTTTCAACTTTACAATGTTGTGAATGTTGTGAATGTGTTAAGGATTCAGTAGAAACTGGACTCATGCTTGGTAGGGTAGGTGTATTAAATGCATTTTCAACTCAAGATTTATATATATTTTTTGGTATCAGGGATTGAACTCAGGGGCACTCCACCACTGAGCCACATCCTCAGCCCTATTTTGTTTTATGTAGAGACAGGGTCTCACTGAGTTGCTTAGCACCTCGCTGTTGCTGAGGCTGGCTTTGAACTCTCAGTTCTCCTGTCTCAGCCTCCCAAAGTGCGCCACCACACCCGGCTCAAGATATTTTTAATTTATGTTGGGTTTATAGAGACATAACCCCATCATAAGTTAAAGAGCATTTGCAAATCTATTCTTTTTGTTGTTTTTTCTTTTATTTAAAAAAATCAGATATAATTTATACATCCTTTGCATGGGTCTTTCTGTGACAAACACACACAATTGTGCAACCACCATCATAGCCCCATGACCTCCCACAGGTCCCTGTGTCACCAACTACCAACACCTCTCTCTCCTCCCCAACCTCAGGTCTGCTTTCTGTCCTTACAGTTCCATCTCCTCCAGAAAGCCATAGAAGTGCAGTCCTACAGCACTCAGCTCTGAGTCTGGCTTCTTTCTCCAACCCATCCTTTAACAACCAGAGTGATCTTTTCAGAATGTAAACCTGACCACTGCTTTGTCCTTTACTGAGGACCAGATGGAACCTGCAGGGTCTGGCCTCTGCCCACCACTCCTGCCAGTCTGGACAAACAGGACAGATAGCTCTCAGACCTGGTTTGTAGAACAGCCACCCGAGGGCTTGTCAATACCATACATTCCTGGGACTCTGACCCAGAGACTGAGATTTGGTAGCTGGGGAGGCCCATTGCTCTGTTTTTCACAGATGCCTAGTGGACATGGAGGCCGGTGGTCCCTAGCTACCCTTTCAGAAGCACAGCTGCTTTTCTCCACACCTGCTCAGGCTTACCTGTGTGACCTTCTCTCTGGACCACCTCCACTCTCTGCTTTTGCATGCTGTGTCCCCTCCTGCTCAATTGTCATTTCCACAGAGGGGTCTTCCCTAAGTCAATGTGTAAGTCATTCTCCCAGCATAGTTGTCCCCTGTCATTTCTTATTTGTGTTTCTTTGGTTATTGTAGGTCTCCCTAACTGGGTTGCACGTGGCTAAGGGCGGGGTCTGTTTTTGTTGCTCACCTATCCTCTGGGGCTGACATATGGTAGGTACTTAAACAGGCGAAGACATGAGTGAGTGAATTGTTTACCTTGTCCAAGCTGCTCCACGGTCCAGGTACCCTTGCGGCTCCCTCACCTCTTTTCTTGGCCCACTTATACAGGTTTTTCAAGGAAAACTCATTTGGAGAAAGTCAAGGCTGGAACCACTCCTCTGTGCTCCCCCAGGGCAGACCTCTTATCACCCCATGGATTGTTTGTTTTCTCTACTGTAACCAACAGCCCGCTGGGAAGTGGCCCCTGCCTTGGATCCTGGCTTCTCAGGCTCTCTCCCCTGTGTTTGTCCAAGGCTGAATGAGAAAGCTAGAGTATTACTCTAACAGGAATTGCCTGCACCAGGGCCAGAGCTTTTACAGATCGCGTGTCCCCTCCCACTGTGTGACCCAGCCTGACCCTTTCTCTTAAAATAATAATAATAATAATAAAGAAATAAAAGGTGAGACCTGGACTTTGCTCAGAGGGAGGGCATACCCTGGGTACCTCTAAGGAACCAGGGTGCAGCCTGGGTGGCCAAACCGTAGCTGGAGGTCAAGGGGCAGGACTGGTTGCTGGACACCCCTCTGGCTGGTTATTCTCTTTCTCAGAGTGACCTTTGCCCTAAGGGGTGGGGCCCACAGCTGCCGACCCGCCCCCTAGCAAGGCCAATGAACTGACCAGCATTGGGAAGGGTCCTGGGGAAGAGTGAGCGGGCCGTTTTCCCTTATCTTCAAAACCTTTCTCCCAGGTAGTCACGTCTCTTGAACTTCGCTCTCCACGCTGTTTTGTTCGACTGTCTTCCCTGCCTCTCCCCAGGTACCTGCACCCTCCCCTGGCACCTGCTGCCGGGCTAGGAAGAGCAAAAACAATTCCAGTCGGTGTAGTGTCGGGAGTCTCCGCCCCTGCTCCTTTGCTTCCTCCTCCTGGGCGACTCCCCAGGACCCGCCCCCACCTGCCCAAGATAATTTTAGTTTCCTTGGGCCTGGAATCTGGACACGCAGAGCTCTCGCCTTCTCCCCCGACTTCAACGTCCAAAGTCGGGACACTCTCCTACCACCTGTGGAGAAGCCGGAGTGGTTTTGAAATCAAATTCAGGTACCTGGGGTCCCTACACAGTCAGACTTTGACCCGGTGTCCTGCTACTGCTGGGGCTCGTTCAGGTAAGCGGATCGAGATCTGTCTCAGGACAGCCTGCTCCTACCCCCCCACCCCCAGCAGCACTAGGGCCCGAGGCTGTGCCCGTTTCAGTCCGAGCTGGCTGGCTGCCCAGGTGGGTGGACAGACGGCCGCCTGGCTCTCCCCCTCTCTTTACCCGCTTGGTGATGTCAGGCCAGGGGCGGGGGCAAGGAAGAGGGACAGGTAGTTAAGGGCCTGCCGTCTCCCTCCCAAAACTGGTGGCTCCGGCCAGGTGTTCTGACGCCCAGGGTCCAGGTAAGGACCAAAGTGGGCACTTCATCTTGGGGGTGGGATTCAGGGCAGGGCTGGGCTCATCATGGGACGGTTCTGTCTAGCTGTTACCCTGCGGCCTCCCAATTTCTATTTTCCTCTTGTCTCCCATCCGTCCCCAACCCCCCTCGTCTTTTCATTTCCCGCCCTCCGCATTCTCTCCCCGCCAAACACACACACAAGCTAGTTGATGCGGACGGGATGTAAGATCTCCGAGTGGCTCCTCTAGGAAGCTCGCTTTCCCGCTGAAACTAGCCCTTCCTCACCGAGAAAGAGCTAGAAAGGGGTCCGGATACCGAGGTTGCCCTCACGCCTTTGCTCAGCCCAATTTACCTCAATTTGTGTTTCCCCAAGTTTCTACTAAGATGCCTCCACGGGCGGGGGCGGGGGCACCTTCGAATTGGGAGGGCAGTCAAAGAGAAGGATTTTTCAAATTATTGAAGCTCCATCTCTCCTTATTGTATTCCCTGGTCGGGAGCACTGCGTGCTGCCCTCGAAGGAAACGTGGGACCGGGTGCAGAGGTCCCTCCTGGCTTCAGAATGAAGAGATGGATGCTGGGTGGGGGGAGGTTTTTCCAGTGCAGTGGGGCCTGTGGAGTGTGTGTGTGTTTGGGGCCAGGTGGTCTTCTCTGATGACACTGGGGAAAGACCCAGGTTGGGGTCTCAGTCTCTGTGGCGGGCTGGGGACAGAGAATGCACCTGTGGACTAGGTAGAAGTGCTCCCCAATCCCTCTATCCTCCCAGAATGCCCTCCGGGTCTGCCAGGTCTGGACTCTGCTCTACTTTTCCCCCCAGATATCCTGCTGTATGCGTGTGTGTGTGTGTGTGTGTGTGTGTGTGTGTGTGTGTGTGTGGCGGGGGCTCCATGAAGGCAAAGTAATGATTAACTCCACAGGGGACGCTCTAGCATTCTTCCCAAATTAAACTTTAAAAGAGCTGCCCCCCTCCCTCCCATTGGGTGTTTTCTTCCAGAGAGTCAGGGGGCGGGGCCTCATTGTCTTGGGTCCGCCCTCAACTCCGGGTCATCTAGGGGTTCCCCACCTCCTCACCTGGGCCCCGCAAGCCCCCAGAGGTTAAGCCCCGCCCCCCAGTAAATCCCGGAGGGGCTGGCCTGAGGCACTGGGCCTGACCCCGACCTCCCGCCACCCAGGCCCCAGCACAGGCCTCGGCCGCCAGCCCCTCCCCCCACCCTGGGAATACTGGAAGGTGGCTTTGTTTTCTGTTTGCCCTAAACACTGGGCCTCGCCACCCGCCCTTGGGGCCAGCCAGGTGGGGCAGGATTCAGGAAGTAAACACAGCAGCGGGGCAGGTCGGAAAGAGGGTGGGGCTGGAGCCGCTGGGGCGGGAGAGGCAGTTGGGGAAGCCCTGGTTAGAAGTTGAGGTGTTGGGGCAAATTGATTTTGGGGACTGGTCTTTCTAACAAGCTTTGCTGAGGCCCCAGTAAGAAAGCTTCAGACCTCTTGGGAGGGGGACCGCCTTCTTCCATCTCATCTCTTTGATCAGGACTGTCCCGCTTTTCCCCAGCCTTGGGAAGGTCTGTAGGGCCGGGTGGAGGGATCCCATTCTGGAGGTCGCCCCAGATCCCGCCTTGTATCTACTTCCCCCCTCCACACTGTTGGTCCACCTTGGAGAAGGGATAAACCCTGTCCGCAGCACCTCCCCTAGTCCTCCTTGAAATGAGGGGTTAGAGGGATGGGGGTGGGGCCCTGAGTGTTGGTGCTCAAGTGCTGGTGACCTGGATGGTTGGTGTTTCTTACCCTTCCTGGTCCTGGTAGGACCCATAGTGCACCAACCCTCCCAGGCTCTCTGGGGACCTTTCACTCCGTCTGCCAATCTGTCCTCTTGAGTATTTTGACTTTCCACTCCTGCTCCTGTGGTATCCCCTGGCCAGGACACTTAGAATATGTTAGGAGGAACCCCTTTCCCAGGGTGATGCAGAAAAGCCCCTGGGCCAGATAAGACCTCCTACTAAGTCCTATGGGTGGCCATCTGTGAAATGAGAGTGTGTTAGGCCCCAGACCCGAGGTAGGAAACTCTAAGTGCCCTAGGCCCTTGCGGGTGAGGTAGTGGGCTACGCAAGGAGATGGGCTTCATTCCAGACAGGCCTCAATAATCCAGGTGGGGCATTTCCTCTCTCCTTCCTGGGCAAGTGGGCTTGTGGCTGGGTGGTGGCTGGGGACTGGGAGGTAGGCAGATTGCTGCAGTCCCACCTGGACTGGAGGTCGGCCAAGGGTGGGGAGAAAGAGGTGATGTCAGAGGAGCCTCAGGCCAGTATCCTCTTTCTCCCCATCCTGTTCCTTCCCAGGGCCTCCCCATCCTCCCAGGCTACCTGTAGATTGTGTGTGTTGGGGTGGGTGGGGGGGGAGGTTGTTTGTGTTTCTCTTAAGCCAGGAAGTTGTGGATGAGTCAAGGTTGAATGTAGAGCCTCCAGCAGTGCTGTCCCACCCCGCCCTGACTCAGCTGTCCCCCAAAGTCCCTCATGCCCTCACTGGAGGGTCAAGTGCCTGCCCTATGGGAGGTGGTAATCCTGGGTGCCCCCAAAAGCCGCCATAGAACTGGCCCAATATCTGGAGAGCAAGCTAGGGCTGGGGTTGGCGCATGCTCCTGGTCCTCTCAGGTCTCCACTCAGTTCAAGGGGTCTGCTTGGTTTCTGCAGAAGCGGGGCAGTACTGCCTCTACCCCTAGGGGCATCTTTGCCCTTCCTTTCCTGTCCTTACTTGTCCTGGGTGTCCATAACACCTGTGGGTGCTAAGACATGGATAAGACTGTGGCTCAGCCTGGGAAGGGCAATGCTAGATGCCCTCAGACCAGTGGTGGATAAGACAGGTGCACAGTAGTTGGTGCAGAGGCCCTAACACAGCGCTGAGAGGGAGCCATTCAGTCTGAATGTGGAAAATCTAGGAAGACTTCTCAGAGGAGTTGGCTCTAGCATTGGGGATTCAGGAAAGAGTTGGGCAGGTTGAGGGTTCTGGGGAGGGCACACAAAGTTTAGGGGCTACTGAGGCCAGGGCCCCCAACTAGTTCCCCAAGGGGAACTAGATCTTCCCCTCCCACCACAGCTAAGCCTGCCCTCCTGGTTCCTGTCCTCCTTCTCCCCATCTGTGTATCACTCATCACTTGGTGTTGCCACAACAGGCTTGGCAACTGGGTCTGGCAGGGAAGTGCTGGAAAAACCCCGGGGCAGAGCCCTGCAGAGTGAGTGTCCCACACTTGGAGGTAGAGGGGTGGCCTTTGCCCTGACTCTCAGAGCTGAGTCCTGGACAGTCTGAGGGTTGTGGAGCGGGTCGCTGTTACCAGGCGTGTAACAGTGGGACCCTCTTAGCTCTTCTACCGGGTGACTTTGCTGGAAGAACACTGGATTTGGAGTCCAAACACCTGTCCTTAGGGGCACGGATGCTTCCTTCTTGGGGCCTCAGTGCCCCCTTTTATAAAACAGGGCTCATTCTATCCTTCTCTAAGGGCTCTGGGGAAGTCCATTTAGAGTGGGAGCAATGACAGCTCAAAGGGCACCTTGGCAGCTCTGTGAGGTCAGCAGGCCTGAGTTTTCTTGGCCCTTCTCCCCAGGACAAGGCCCGCAAGCAGCTGCACTCAGCCCCTGTCCCTCAGATGTCATGGAGCTGGATCTGTCTCCACCTAACCTCAGCAGCTCCCCAGAAGACCTGTGCCCAGCCCCTGGCACTCCCCCTGGAACTCCCCCACCCCACGATGCCCCTCTTCCTGGGGAGGTGAAGAGGTCCCAGCCTCTGCCCATCCCAACCAGCAGGTACAGTGGGGTGATGGGGCTGGGAGGGCCTGGTGGAGACATCAGCACCTGATAATACATAGAGGCTTCTCACCCCCTGCTGAAGGAAACTCCCAGAGGAGGAGCGGCAGGCAACCTCCCTACCCTCCATCCCGAACCCCTTCCCTGAGCTCTGTAGCCCTCCTTCAAAGACCCCTATTCTTGGGGGGCCCTCCAGTGCAAGGGGACTGCTACCTCGAGATGCAAGCTGCCCTCATGTGAGTTCTGGGAAAGGGAAGGCAGGGATGGGGGGTGCCCTGGACTGGGGGTAGATTTAGTACCTCTTTGGTGGAGCGGGGGCATATGGGTCAGGAGTCCCATCCTTTGCTCTGCCTCAAGTCACTCACAGTTCCTGGGGTGCAGGTGGTAAAGGTGTACAGCGAGGACGGGGCCTGCCGCTCTGTGGAGGTGGCAGCAAGCGCCACGGCTCGACACGTGTGTGAAATGCTGGTGCAGCGGGCACACGCCCTGAGCGACGGGCACTGGGGACTGGTGGAGTGCCACCCCTACCTGGCGCTGGGTGAGTCGGGGTACAGTGCCTCACATTCAGGGCCAGGCCTGGCTCACCTGGGAGGCCTGGTGAATCTCCACTAACCGCCGCTGTTTGCCCTTGACCCCAGAGCGGGGTCTGGAGGACCATGAGTCTGTGGTGGAAGTGCAGGCAGCCTGGCCTGTGGGTGGAGACAGCCGCTTCGTCTTCCGGAAAAACTTCGCCAAGTACGAACTGTTCAAGAACCCCCCAGTGAGTGTGGGTGAACGGACTCTGGGCGTCAGAATACCCCGATACTCGACCTGGACCCTTGAACCCTAAGCCCTGCTCCCTTTCTCCCCTAGCACTCCCTGTTCCCGGAAAAGATGGTCTCCAGCTGTCTGGACACACACACAGGTGTATCCCATGAAGACCTCATCCAGGTGAGGGGATCCCCCACTTTGCCATATATTCAAGAGAACTATGAATTCCCCCAAATCGCCCAGTGTTTCTCTGCCCAAAGCCTGTGCCTCCCCTTTCTGTGACTGTGGCCCTGTCACTGCCCTTACCTGCGTGTCAGTTTCTCATCTACTAAGTGGAACAATCCACAGGGACAGAGCACCTCCCCACAGGGCCGGAGGGCAGGGAAGGAGCGGGCAAGCCCTCACTCTGTTCTCTCCTTGTCCTCAGAACTTCCTGAATGCAGGCAGCTTCCCCGAGATCCAGGGCTTCCTGCAGCTGAGGGGCTCAGGTCGTAAGCTGTGGAAACGCTTCTTCTGCTTCCTGCGCCGGTCTGGCCTCTATTACTCCACCAAGGGCACCTCCAAGGTGAGGTCATGAGGGTGCCAGTCCTAGCCCCTTACTACCCAGTCCCTGTTGGAACTCCTGGACCTTCCTCCCCCCCGGGCTTGAGACCCTCAGCTGCTCTTCCTTCCCCTCCAAGCTGGCTGCCTTCTGTTCAGGGGCCCTCCCCTTGCCCCTGATCAGCTTACTTACCTCAGGAGGTTATAGTACAAAAGGCAGGTGACCTGAGTTCGAGTCAGGCTTTGCTTCTGTTTTCTGTGTGACCTCGGGTACTTCCCTGCCCCTCTCTGGTCCTGAGATCTCACCTGCCTTGGGGGCAGTAATAGGGAGATGGGATCTGCCTGCACCAAGTCCTGCTTGTTCATGCTCAGGATCCAAGGCACCTACAGTATGTGGCAGATGTGAACGAGTCCAATGTGTATGTGGTGACCCAGGGCCGTAAGCTCTACGGGATGCCCACCGACTTCGGCTTCTGTGTCAAGGTGATGACCCTGGCCTGGCCCTGAGGTGTGTGTGGGGGGCAGGAGCTGCTTAGGCACCAGGACCCAACCTGGAGCCTCTGAGGTCCATCTTGGGTACCCACACACTTATCCCTGTAACCTATACTGCTGGAGACTCTTGGGTCCCATGAGATATCTGAGGACAGACATCTGGTTCCAAAGGCAGATATGGGACCAGTCCATTTGCTCTTTCCACAGCCCAACAAGCTACGGAATGGCCACAAGGGGCTTCGCATCTTCTGCAGTGAGGATGAGCAGAGCCGTACCTGCTGGCTGGCTGCCTTCCGTCTCTTCAAGGTGAGACCCTGGGAGTGTGGGGGCTGGTCCTGCCTGTATGAGGAGGGGTCATAGTGAAGTCTCCTGAATGAGGAGGGCCTCACCACCTTGCTCTTTGAGAACCCGAGTCTGGCTTTAGGAGGCTTCTAGCCAAGAGCTGAAACAGCCCTGCTCCTGAGGAGTCCTGGTCTGGGAGGTGTCCCCGCCAGTCCTCAGGCCCTCTTGACCTCTGTCCTCTTTCTTTCCCTGCCCTTAGTATGGGGTGCAGCTGTATAAGAATTATCAGCAGGCCCAGTCTCGCCACCTGCGTCCATCCTATTTGGGTTCCCCACCCTTGGTGCGTATACCCAGAGGCATTGGGTTGGGGTGGGCACCCAGGCCCTGGTCCAGGTCAGTTGTTCTGACCCATCCCCTCCCCATCCTGTTCCATCTCCAGAGGAGTGTCTCAGATAATACCCTGGTGGCCATGGACTTCTCCGGCCATGCAGGGCGAGTCATCGAGAACCCCCGGGAAGCTCTGAGTGCAGCTCTGGAGGAGGCCCAGGCCTGGAGGGTGAGGGGCCTGCATGTATCTGCAAGTTTGTGTGGGCACCTTTCTCTGCAGGGGTTTTCATGGAGTGGGAAGGAAGAACAGAGGGACCCAGGAAGGTCCCCCACCTGGGGGGTGCCAGGTTACACTTCCAATCATGCCCTGACTCCCATGTCCTCTCCACTGCAGAAGAAGACAAACCACCGCCTCAGCCTGCCCACCCCATGCTCAGGCACGAGCCTCAGTGCAGGTGGGTGATGACCCAGAGCCCCCAGGGATGAGGGGGCTGCCTCAGCTTCTCTGAACATTCCTGGTAGAATGGGGATCCTCTTCCTTGAGTGACAGCCCATCTGCTTCCCCCCACTCCAGCCATCCACCGCACCCAGCCCTGGTTCCATGGACGCATTTCCCGTGAGGAGAGTCAGCGGCTCATTGGGCAGCAGGGCCTGGTGGATGGGTAAGGGGCGAGGTTGGGTGGGGCGGCTGATCCAGGGATCAGAGACCCTAGGATCACAGACCCTAGGGTAAGGTGGCTACCATGGGTCCTCAGTAATGCTGCCTTATTTTCCCGGCAGCCTGTTCCTGGTCCGGGAGAGTCAGCGAAACCCACAGGGCTTTGTCCTCTCCTTGTGCCACCTGCAGAAAGTCAAGCACTATCTCATCCTGCCTGTGAGTAGCCCCCTTTGTCCCTGGATTCCTGCAGTGGGGAACACAGGACTCCCAGCAACCTGTTCTCCACATCAGCTTCCCATAAGAAGTTCCCAGTCCCCAGTCTGTCTCCTTTTTGCCTGCACAACCCTGGCCCAGGAGGCAGGCAGCTCCTCAAGCTTTGTGCCCTCCCTGACCTTTTGTCTCTGTGCTGTGCCCAGAGCGAGGACGAGGGCTGCCTCTACTACAGCATGGACGACGGCCAGACTCGCTTCACGGACCTGCTGCAGCTCGTGGAGTTCCACCAGCTAAACCGCGGCATCCTGCCATGCTTGCTGCGCCTCTGCTGCACCCGTGTGGCCTTCTGATGGCCACATGAGCCCAAGCCTGTCTGAGCCCGGCATCAGGCGACCCACCTGCCTGCCACCCCTCCACTCAAGTGGACTCAGAGGGTGTGGAAGGTGGGGTGGGATGATGGACAATCGGGGGGCTTTCCCACTCCAGCTTTCCCACTTCTATACCTCCCTCAGGCAGAAGATGCCCCCACTCTATACATGATGCCTTCACTCCTGTCCCCAAGGGGAGGCCCTTTGTGGCCCTCTCCCCTTTGATGAGCTCCTGGGGCACTGCTCCAGGGCAGGACATTCTGAGAGAAATGGGGAGAGCCCAGCTGGTCTCATGCCCTGCACTTTATACAGACTGAGAGGCCAGTCAGTCTTCTGTTTTATACTAGTGACAATAAAGATTATTTTTTGATACACCCATGAGTTCTGTCTGGCAAGACCTGGCTAGTTGGTGTCAAAAAGGGGACCAGAAGAAGCAGGCGCCAGTGACAGCCTTGGTGAACGTGTCAGGTGGGCAGAGGCCACGTCCTGGCCTGTCTGGATGTTTCTTGAGCGGGGGCAGGGGCAAGGGTAGTCGTGATAATCTGAGAGTCTCTGCAGCATGAAGCCTGGCATACACTGGGTGCTCAATAATTGCTAGTTAAGTGAAAGAATGGATAACAAGGGAGAGACTATTATCCAGATTAGATATCCTGACAGTGTAGAACTACCCTCACTGGGCCTGGGAACTGGAAATGAGTCCACAGCACCCTTGTCTTCAGCTGGTAGGACAGCGAGTCCTGACACACCACTGGACATGCAGCATCATGGCCTAGACAATGGCTCCATGACTTCCCCCCATCCCCAACCAACCCCAGATCTGCTTTCTGTCCTTACAGTCCCACCCCCTCAAGAAAGCCACAGAAATGCAATCCTACAGTAATCAGTCCTCTGAGTCTGGCTCCCTTCTCCAACCCATCCTTCAACACCCAGAGTGATCTTTCCACAATGTCAACCTGCCAGCTGTACAGCCAGTCCATGTGTGTTTTTTTTTTTGGTACTGGGGATTGAACTCGGGCACTCAACCACTGAGCCACATCCCCAGCCCTATTTTGTGTTTTATGTAGAGACAGGGTCTCACTGAGTTGCTTAGCACCTCGCCATTGCTGAGGCTGGCTTTGAACTCATGATTCTCCTGTCTCAGCCTCCCTAAGTGCTGGGATTACAGGCTTGTGCCACTGCGCCCGGCCAGTCTGTGTTTGTGCAAGTGTTTTATAGCTGGAGCTCTCACCTGATAGGAACTTTTTATAATAAGCATATCTGATGGGCAACACCTGAACCTGTTGCTCAAATCATAACCACATGTCCTTCCAGAAATGGGAGCCCCAAGTAGGCATTCTTTCTGCCAGAAAATCCAATCGGAATCTGATTTCTTGGATCCAACTACTAGTTTACAAGAAATACAAGGACCAGAGGAACATGTGAAATGACACATCGGGATACAATTACCAAAATCTGGATGGGGCAACTCTACAGAACAGATAACCCAATTTCTTCTTCAACAAAAAAAAATTACAAGAAAAAGCAAAGATGGGGAATCTCTAGATTCCAAGAAATTCAGACACATGTCAACCAAATGTGATGTGTTGACCTTATTTGATTCAAATCCAAACTAATTGCAAAGCATTCATGAGTAGTTGGGGAAATCTGAACTCTGATATTTGATGATATTAAGGAATAAGGTTAAGTTTTTGAGGTGTGATGATGATGCTGTGGGTTTTCACTTTTGTTTCGTTTCTTTCGGTCTTTAAGAGACTCATTCTGAAGTGTTATAGGTGAAATGACATCATGGCTCAGCTTTGTTTTTAAAATAATCCAGATGTGAGGGGAGCAGATGTGTGTCTAGTTATGGGTTGGCCATGAGTTGATAGTAGTTGAACCTGGCTGATAAGTACATGGAGATTTGTTAAATTATCCCCTCTGCTTTTGTATATGCTTGAAAATTCTGCAATTGTGGGGCTGGGGATGTAATTCAGTGGTAGGGTGATTTCCTGCAGGTGTGAGGCCCTGGGTTCAATTCCCAGTACAACCAAAAAAATTGCATAATTGAGCTGGGCGCGGTGGCTCAAGCCTGTAATCCCAGCACTTAGGGAGGCTGAGACAGGAGAATCGCGAGTTCAAAGCCAGCCTCAGCAACGGCGAGGCGCTAAGCAACTCAGTGAGACCCTGTCTCTACATAAAGCACAAAATAGGTCTGGGGATGTGGCTCAGTGGTCGAGTGCCCCTGAGTTCAATCCCCAGCACCAAAAAAAAAAAAAAAAAAAAAAAAAAAATTCCATAATTGTTTTGTAAGTGGAGAGCCTCTCTCCAAGTTTTTGAGACTGGTTGGGTGCTAGATAGGAAGACCCTCTTTTACAGGTGAGAATAGTCTCTCTTTAGCCCCATCATCTTCTTGTCCTGGTTGAATTCCTGGCTCTGTCCCACGAACTGGGATTTGGGGAAGGACAATGAGAGCCAGAAATTCAAATTGGCTCTGGGCACGCACTGCCCGTCTGGTTGACTTGCAGGTGGATCTCCTAAGCCACAGCGGGAGCATTTGTGGCCTGCAGTGGAGTCCTCCCTGGCAAGCCCCCTCCTTCTCTGCAGGCCTGGTCTCTGAAGTCAGGTTGTCCTGAGGTGACCTTGAGAAGGTCCAACCATGGTAATGGGCCTCTGGACCAGGCTTGGCAGTCCTGGTAGCCACTTGTGACCAAGGCACCCCCATCCCTGGCTAATCTCAAGCTGGGGCACTTGGAGCCAGGCCTGGCAGACAGAGAAGGGCAAAGAGGCCCCATTCACACTCCAGCCTGTAACCTACTGGTATCTATCAAGTGCAGGAAGGTTGCAGATTTTGCTTCTTTTTAGCAGGATTTGAGGCAGGGATCAGTGCCACCTTCCACCTGCCATGGTTCCCAGAACCATCCCATCATTGGGTGCTCCTGGGGCATTAAAGTGGTTGGATGCCCAGGGCCACTTCTGAGGTATGAGTGCCAGAGTTCCAGGCTGGGGTAACAAAGTGAGCCACCTCTTAAGTTCATACAGGGGTTTAGTCTGCACAAAAATGATCCAAGGAGTGCCCCTTAAATGCCCAAGGAATTGCGAAGGGGACAAAGCCCTTCTATGTAATCACAGTCTGTGAGACTGATACGTGGAAGAAAATCAAATGGGAAACTGAGGCTTGAAGAGAAAGTGACTCATCTGCAGTCACTGAAGAAGTTGGGGACAGAGTCAGCCTGGGCTGCAGCTGTTGGGGTCCCTTCCCTTTGTTGTCTCCTCCTTTCTCATACTGGCCACTGTGAGGGACCTCGGCTGCTGGGAGTCCTTAAGGGTGGTGGTATTTGGCACAGAGCTGGATATTGGAGACTGGCAGCTGGACATCCTTGTTGAGTAGCTGAGAAAACTGGCTTCTTGGAGGAGATGCAGCAACGGAGGGTGTGGGAGCCTGGGGCCCCCTGAACCAGCTCACAGAAAGGCCCTAGACAAGAAAACCTAGTTCTGAGGATGTGGGAAGCCTGCTGCTCAATCTCCAAAGAGACTGCAGCATGACCTACAGAGGCCAGACAGCAGAAGGGACTGTCAAGGGCACAGGCAGAGCTGGACAGTGAAAGCTTGTGGTTCTGAGGAAATCTAGACTGAGGGTTGAAGAAAGCAGGGTTGTTGTTGTTTCCAGTGGAGGAAGCAGAGGCTTGGACCTCGAATTCTGTCTTTTCAAACTTAATTTACTGGGTTTGATTATAAAAAAAAAAGTGCATGTTTATTAAATTACATTTTAGAGATCAGAAAAAGAATTTGGGAAAAAATAGAAAGTCCCCAACATCTCCCCATGCTTGGAGGACCCAGGCATTGAAAGAGGGTGGTGCAGGGACCACATCAATGGAGCTGGCCCTAAGTGGCCTGTAGTGCCTCAGAGACACCAGCTTCCTGGGACTAGCATGGTTCATGTGAGCCTAGAGTCAGGAACAAGGCCATCCCTGGCAGGAGTATGAGCCTCTACCATAGGTCCTGTCTGGAGGGCGTGGGTGATGCTTTCCCTAACTTCTGTGACTACAGATGGGTCACTCACTCAACCTGGTCAAGTGTGGAGGCAGGGAGGCCTAGTGTCTACTTTCTGGGCTCTAGAATGGGATTCTAGGGATGCCCAGTTCTTGCTCTCCCTCTTCCCCAGATACCACATGCCATTTAATGAAATCAGCAAAACAGGCAGAAAAAGGAGGGTCAAGGAAGGTCAGGGGTGCACTGGCCAGGGGTCTGGGGCAAAGATGGCTTTCCTGTCCTGTGCTGTCTGCAGACCCTGCACAGTCGCCTGACTGAGGTGGGGAGTTGGGAGAGGAGGTAAAAAAGGGAAGTTCATCTTGGGAGAGTTGGATGGTGAAGACTGGACTCTATAGCTCAAGGAATGGGTGATTTGGGGGCAGAGGCTGGTCCCTTTGAGTCCCTCAGAAGCTCCATACAGGAAAGAGGTTCGGGAAAGTGAGGGTGCCATCTGGGCTCAGTAGGGTCGTGTTCTACCAGATCCTAATGGGATCTGAAATTCGCCCCTGTGGGTTGAGCTATGGTGGCACCTTGCAGGGCTGCATCGACCCCAAGAAAGGAACAAGTTATTCTTTGTTGGGCACCTGGGGGACTGTAGAACTGGAGATGTGTTTTTGTAGCCGACAGTTTGTTCTTACTTGGATTGGGTTAATCTGGGATGGTCTGGAGAAGACTGAATCCACCCCCTTAGGGCCACCATGGATCTCTTTTAGGGTGTCAGTAGTGAAAATGGGCCCTGTGACCATGAAGTTGGAGAGGAAGTTGTATGCAGGGATATAATAGGCTGCTTGAACTCCATATATGGATTGCAATGGCGGTGTACACGCACACTTAACCCAATCTCCATGGCCTGGGTCAGATCTTCCAGGACACAGCAGAAGTGGGCATTCCTATTGGTCCCTATCCCAAAGTTTGAAAGGATTCCAGGGATCTCTTTTCTTAGCCTTTGCCCATCCCTGCCCTCTTATACCCATCGGTCCTATTCAGGTCCCCCATCTTTGAGTTCCCTCCTCCCAATCTGAGCTATTGGCTCCCAAAATCTAAGGGATAAGCTTGGTGAGTAGGGCGTGGGAAGGGTGACCCATCAAGTGAGGCTGGAGCAGGAGGGAGGATGCACCCGGGTACTGGTCCCATCAGCTGTCTGAGCACGTACGCAAAGCAATCTGCGCCCACCTTCTCACAAAAACCGGGTCTGCACGCGGATGCTACCGCTCACGCCCTGCGGCGTTTAGAGCTCTGCGGGGCAAGGACCCACGTACGCTGTGTCGGACCGCCTGAGGGGGCTCGCGTGGGCCACAGCCACGCACCTATCGCGGTGCGGAAACCAGTCTTTTTCTTCGCGAGTGGGTGGGCTCGGTCGGGGCCACTAGACATCAGGCGGTAGAGGGAAGTGTGCGTACCACCCACAGCATCGCCAAGCAGCTCCCCGCGCCCCACCTCGACGGCTCCGGAGCCGGCCCAGCCGCGCGGCTGCAGTGACATCCAGCGGCGGTCTGGGGAAGTGCGGGCGCGGCGCCCTCCGCTCCAGGCGCTGGGGCCGGCCTCCCGAGGTTCCCGGTGGTGGTTAGGAGCGGGCACCCCCAGGAGAGGCCGCGCTCTGCAGCGGCTGCCCGCGGGTCACTTCCCCTTCTCCCCCCCTCCCACCCCGTTTCCTCCTCTGCACTCGCCCGAGCGCCGGGAGATCCTGCCGAGCTGCGGTGCCCGGAAGGGCGGGGCGGGGCGCAGCAGCGGCGCTGGGCTGTGACCCGGAGCGGTTTCACTTCTGGATCCCGCTCGGGCGGTGATGGAGAGTACCTGGGCGGGGGCAGCTGGGGACACGCAGGCCGGCCAGGTCCAGCGCTCAGGACCCCCGGGATGTCACGCGACCCACGCCTTCCTCGGTTTTCCACTCGCCGTGGGTTCCACCCCGCTGTACCCAGAGCTGCCGCTCCTCCCTTGCAATCGCCGCCCCCGCTGGGGCTGCGGACCCCCGGAGAGGCCCTGAGCGGCGTGGGCGGCTGCAGGAGCGAGCTGTGAAGCCGCAGGCTGGGGGTTAGGCTGCGGGCTGCTGAGACGACAGAGCTGTTTCTCAGAAGTGCAGCTGCCCCGCCCCTCACGCCCCCTCGGCTCCCACCTCAAGTCGCACCCCTTCCCCTCTTCGCCCCGCCACGCTTTCCTCTCCCAGACCCCCAACCCGGGAATCTGCGTCTGGTCCACGCGGACTCAGAAGAATCCTGGAAAGACTGCTGGACTCTGCAGTCTCCTATAATTCCACTAGTGAGGGGACAGGAGCTTGGTACCTCTCTGTCCGCCACCCCTATGGGCCAGGATTGAAATTTCATAGAGCAGTTGAAAAAGTGACCTCTTAGGAAAATCACAGGCCGCCACCACCATCAACATCCCAGCACCTCTCTCCCAGGTTCTGAGGCTGGTGGCAGAGAAGGGAAAGGGAACAAGTCCTCAGGAGCTTCGACCTGATCTCTGGAGTTCGCAGGAAGTTCTGGAGCCTGGTAGAGCAATGAGGTTGAGGCTGAGTTTAGAGTCCCAGCTGGAAGGTCTTTAAAAGACCTCTGATTCCAGGGAGGCTGTTTCGGGGAACCAGAAAGCAGCAAGGCTGAGATTGGAACCCAATAGTTCAGGTACTCACAGGAGCCTGCACCAGGCTGTCTTGCCGGGGACTGAAGAGTGTTGGTGGAGCCGGCGCGGTGGCTCACACTTGTAATCCCAGCACTTAGGGAGGCTGAGACAGGAGAATCGCGAGTTCAAAGCCAGCCTCAGCAACGGAGAGGCACTAAGCAACTCAGTGAGACCCTGTCTCTACATAAATAGGGCTGAGGATGTGGCTCAGTGGTCGAGTACCCCTGAGTTCAATCCCTGGTACCAAAAAAAAAAAAAAAAAAAAGAGTGTTGGTGGATTCACTGTTTTTACCCCTTCCCAGGAGTCTGTGAGTGGGGAGGCTGAGAATGTACTTCCAATGGGGGTGGGATTGGAATTGTGCTAGTGAGAGGACCAGCCTGGGGGAGGAGGTGGCATCCCTGGTTCCCATCCACCAGCCACCCCCGGGGCTGTGGTTTATTTGACTAGACAACTCTTCCGACCCCGGGGGCTGGGGGGCTGAGCAGGGAGGTGAGGTGATGGGAAAGGGCTGTTCTGGGGCTTCCTGTCCCCTCACTCCCAGAGCAGGGGTGCAGGTTACATCACCCACAGGCCCTCTAACCTCTGTTCTTTCCACTGCAGTGTTCTCTCCTTGGGTATGTGCATGTTATTCTGGGGGAAGGTCTGTTATTTTGGGGGCAGGGAGGCAGCTGCCTACTTCACAGGTCAAGATAGAGTTAAAAACAAAACCACAGCAAACTCAACACCCCATGTCCTTCAGGGACTTTCCATGACACCTTCCTTCCCCTCTCCCCCAAGTCAGGGAGTACCTCCCCAGAGGGCCTCCCCACCCCAGGTGCAGTGGCTTTTGGCTTTTATGCAAACAACTGTCTGACCTGGGAATGCTCCACAGCTAGAACTTCTGGCCTAGGCTAAATGTGCCCATTCACCAACTCCAGAGGGTCCCAAACTCTGGCCTTTCCAGAGTTCTGGCCTTCACTCTTCCTCAGATGTTGGATTCTAAGAAATGGGGAAAAGGGTAGGGAGCTTGGTCCTTTCCCCTGCCTGTCATTGGGTGGCAGTTGCCTGCAGGTGGAGGTTTGGCCCTGGCAGCCTGAGTGACCTGGGGTGTTGAGGGATGGGGGAGGAGGAGGAGGCTGCAGGTGTGGGGTGGCTTCCCCTGCCAGGTGGCTCGCCACCTCCTAAAGCAACAAATTGGTTCCCTAGAATTAGAAAAGAAAAACTATCCTTAGGCTGGAAGGAGACGATTCTCTCCCCTGCTCCTTGGCAAAAGGGATCAAGGCCTCCCTGTCTTTTCTCCCTGAGCTGCTTCTGTCTGAGGGAGGGAGTGAGGCTGGGGAAGTCCACATGCCATTCTCTCTGAGGCTGACAATCAGCAAGGGAGAGGCTGATTTGAATTATTTAATGTGAAAATACAAAGGCGGGCTGCTTTGCCATTCCACTTTCCCTGTCCTTGGTGTGGAGGGAGGAGGGAAAACCTGCTGGAGTTCCTCAAAGCAGAAGGGAGGTAGAGGGTGCTGCACAGAGCCAGGGCATGCTGCCATCAGCCTGGCTTGCTGATCCCAAACTGCAGAAGGTCCCAAGCTCCAGAAGGCCATTCTCCTGCCTCTTCCACAGATGGGGGCAAGAAGGGGAGGGATGGTTTAGAGGAGGCTGGGAGAGAGGCCGGATCCTCTCTCAAACCTTTCTTAAACATTGTTTAAGATAACAAGACAGGAAGAGTGCCTGATCTTGTGCTACTCTCCTAGGAGTTTTCTCTCAACACCTTAGATTTGGTCCTCCAAGTACCTATAGACTGTATTGTTATCATTTTTGAGACAGGTTCTTCTTACTATGTTGTCCAGGCTGATCTGGAACTCCTGGGCTCAAACAATCCTCTTGCTTCAGCCTCCCAGGTAGCAGGGACTACAGGCATGCACAACATCCCCAGCTTACAGACTATTTAATGTGGCTGAGTTTAATGATTGCAACTTAAATTTCCCAATGTGGATGTTTATGAAACCTCACAGATGAAAAAGCCAGAACTTGGCTAGTGTTTAGGAAGACTCTGTTGCGGGAGAGCAAGAAGGGTCACTGAGTAGGAAGACACTGTGCTTTCAGTGCATTGATCCTGCCAAGTCCAGGCCCTCCAGCCTCCTTGAGTTCCCTTCCCCAGCTAAGGGCCAGGAGAACCAGGACTTGACCATGGGGATCTATGGCCAGAACAGGGCACCAATGGCAGTCTCAGCAGGCCTTAGGGGAGATGCTTTATTTCGGTGATAATTCTATTTATCTTTTTTTTGTTGTTGTTGTTCTAGGGATTGAACTCAGGGGCACTCAAGACAGGGTCTCACTGAGTTGCTTAGCGCCTCGCCATTGCTGAGGGTGGCTTTGAACTCACGATTCTCCTGTCTCAGACTCCCTAAGTGCTGAGATTACAGGCTTGCGCCACCATGCCTGGCTAATTCTATTTATCTTGATACCTAGACTTTAAGAAATAGCCAGAGGAGGGCTCAGGATAGAGCTCAGTGGTTAGAGCTCTTGCCTAATGTGTGAGACCCTGTGTTTGATTCCCATCATGGACCCCTCTCCCCCCCAAAAAGGAAGAAATAGCCAGAGGGGCTAAATTAAGGAATGAAATCCTTCCATCTTCTGACAGCAGCACCCACAAATGATAGGCATGCACCAGGACTAATTTTAAACACACCAAGTTTTTTTTTTATTTTTTATTTTTTCAGTGTAAAAATTGAACACGGTAAAGAAACATTGACAGTATCGGCAGGGCTGCTTTGCATGCGAGGTTGCACTCATCATGTTCTGGTGAGATCAGCATGGCCAGCTCAAAGCAGGCTTTGGACAGTTTTTTTGGAGGAGGGGGCACTTTACAGTGCTCCAAGTGTTTGGATTCCATGCAAATCTCCAGAGAAGGGGAAAAAAGACACTACTGGGTAGGGGGCATTTCTGAGAAACAAAGATGGGAGGGAGAGGCTGTGAGCACAGGCTGAGTGGAAACTGCTCTGAGCCGCACTCCTGGCGTAAGGCCACTCTGAGCCTCCAACCTCCTCTGTTCCTCCCCCGTCATTCTGCAGACAAGGGTCATCCACAGACCACACGTGTGGTGGCTTTGGCAACCAGACATTTAAAATAAGCTATGGTTTTTCCAGTAGCCAAAATGATCCTTCCCCAAAGCTCATAGACTGAGAACCTGAGCATGCAAAACCACAGTCTGGGTGAAGACATGTCTACTTTTTAAATGACCTGCTAATTCTTGGCAACCCACAGTACTTTGGTTTCTGTGAACCCACAGCAGTAGGCCCACCAATAGGGCCTTGTCTGCTAACCTGGAAAAGTCCTTCTAAAAATGAGTCACTAGCAATGGGATCAGTCATTTGTAAGGCTGCCCCATTCTCCTAACATGTTAAAATGTATGTTTGCAGTCTCTTCAGGAGGGAAAGCAGCAGAACAACACTTAATTCAGAATATTAAGCAGGCCCCGTGGATATGTTGCAAGGGCTTGGAACAAGGCGGCAGGCACTGTGGGGCTGCTCTCCAGGCTTCCTGGAGTGGGGTCAGTGGAGAGATGTAAAGTGAGAATCATTTGAGAAAACTTGGGGACTAATGGTTGAAGCTCAGAGAGGGAGCAAAGCTATTCTAGTTCCCTGGGTGCATCACCGCGAAGCATCCGTAGCATATGGTTAACTGACACTGGTTCCGAGGTTCAGCATAGTCTACCCTGATGCAATAGAACAATGTGAAGAAATCTGTTACACATGGGTTGCCTTCATTTGTGATGGGATCACTCTTATGGCTCTAGTAGGGCCTTGGGATAATTTCCATGTCTCTAAATCCAGACTCAGTACATATAGCAGAAAATCTGCAATCATCCAACATAACCCACCCCCACTCCTCTGCCCCAAACAAAACAAAACAAAACAAAAAAGTAGCACTAACCCATACACACAATTACATCAAACCTCACAACATCCTTGGAAGGCAGATATCGTTGTGTCCTTACATTTTTAATTAAAACATTAATTTCCAATTTCAAATAACAACATGATCAATATCGATGTATAAGAGTCCATTATTGTAATAGAGGGAACTTGCATCAAATCTCTTCAAAGTGCAAAAACTTGTTTAGCATATTGATAGCATGGCGGGGTATAGACTATCTACAGCTTGTGTTAGTTTATGAGCTCACACAAGTTCAGGAAATAGAACTTCTAGGCTCTTCTGAGTCCACAGTCCTTACAGCTAGAAGTACTCAACCCTGGGTTCGTTGTTCCTCCTCGGGAGCATTCAGTTCTGTCACCTTACAAAACAGTCTGTTTCCTAGAGTGGTGTAGCCTTTAGTTTCAGGTCTAGTGTTTGTCCTCATTTTAGGCACTTGAATCTCAAGTCATTCTTCTCATCCTCCTTAGATCTATAGAGATTTCCTGAACTATACTTTCTGTATGAACATAAAAATAGTTTCCAATTCTTTGAGGGATAAGAGATATCACTCTAGAGTGCTTATCTTTTTCTGCTCTTGATGCTGTTTTTTAGGAGAGAATTTTCACCACCCCCTTTCTTTTCTTGAACTCACAAGTCCTCATTCTGAGTCTTTTGAGTCCTCAAAGATGTCCAAGCTCTTTCACAAATCTTAAGTGTCCCTAAATTTCCAAAGCTCTACTAGAGACCCACATACCTTCTCTCTGCTGGGTGTAGTTTAAAGTTAAGATTTCAGAGAAACATTGTCATGATGGTCTTACTGCTTGCACTGGGATATGTCTCAGAAATATTGCTTGCTTTGTCTATTTTTGTGCTGGGGATGGAACTCAGGGCCTTGCACATGCTAGGCAAGTGGTCTATCACTGTGCTACATCCCAGGCCAGAAGAACTGCTTTTGCCCTAAAACCTTTAAATTTCAACTTCAACAGAGGGGACAAAGAAGCAGAAGGAGGATGAGAATAGCCATACAGGTGCTACTTGGGAAACTGTTAATACGGTGTTTCAGCCGGGCACAGTGGCACAAGCCTGTAATCCCAGCACTTAGGGAGGCTGAGACAGGAGAATGGTGAGTTCAAAGCCAGCCTCAGCAATGGCGAGGTGCTAAGCAACTCAGTGAGACCCTGTCTCTACATAAAACACAAAATAGGGCTAGGGGTGTGGCTCAGTGGTCGAGTGCCCTTGTGTTCAATCTCCAGTACCAAAAAGAAAAAAAATAATAATAATATGGTGTTTCAATTGAATTAAGATTTTTGTGTTTTCAAACATTTTCCTTTGCAAAAGAAATCTGAGGTCATTTTCTTTCTGGGATTCTGTGAATATGTGCCATGAAAAATTTTGTTATTGGCAAAGTCAGAAGCTGAATCAGGAACAGCTCAGAATGGGTAGCAAAGCCTAAGATTAGCTGGCTTATCAGTGCCACTCAATGTCTTATTCTTTTTAAATATATTTTTTAGTTGTCAATGGACCTTTATTTTATTATTTATATACAGTGCTGAAAATTGAACCCAGGGCCTCATACATGCTAGGCAAGCCCTGTACCACTGAGCCACAACCCCAGCCCTCAATGTCTTCTTGAAAGAATAATATAAGGTATCTATAGTCGGGTAGATTTATCAGTATCTCTCTCTCTTCTGGTGGTGGTGGTGAAGGGTGATAAGAGAGACATTTCTGTTTAGTTCTCCGCCAGGAGGAAGGGCCTGTGCAACACTTCAAATTGTGTTAGCATTTGGAGAGCTGGTTCTAATCTTTTTCTATCCTCACCCCAACTCTGCACCTTGGCTGCAAAGGGAGCTTTTTATAGGTTTGGTCGGTCCCTAGATTGTGGCCGCCTTAGTGTGGGCTGGGAGCCTGCCTATAGGAAGCTGGTAGGAAAGGAAGGAGAGAGACCAAGCTCATGCTCAGGGCTTCTGCTTGTGAAAACCAATGTGCTTCCTGAAACTGCGCCAGAACTTCACTGCCCAAAAGCAGTGGAAGCAATTCTGACCCTTCTCTCCAGGCACCTCCCCTCAGCCTCCACCCCAGCGAGGGTGTGCTTGTACAGAAGGAAGTGTTTCCGTGTGTAGTGGTAACCACTGCGTACCGCTGGTTTCACCTGCAAGACTTAAGAACATGCAGCTCCACATACACATTTTCTCTGGAGTCGATGGGCATTCACTGAGGCTCAGGATGCTACTTGAAGGTGCAGGCTTTGTGAATGTCATCCTACTCAGAAAACAGACCTCAGAAGAATGCAAGTCATTCAGTGAGTCCATTAGTCACAGGACAAAGGAGGGTTGGACCTGTAAAGAGACCCCAGGCTGGTAGAATGGGCCTTAGTTTACCATCTTGAGATGCAAAAGTTGATCTCTTCAGCAGAATTGAACAGTCATCTGGTGGGAATGCTCTCCTTCTCTAGCTTTCTCTCCTCCTAGTCCCTGCTTCCCGATTCTCTTCTCATGTCCTCCAAAAAGTCAACAGGATGTGTGATATTTCAAGCATATAACAAGCAGCTCCTCTTTCACAATGGGTGTATGTGATCTGGCAGAGCTTGGAGCCGAGTGTTGCAGAAATACAGTGATGTACAGAAGACTACACACCAAAATACACCTAGCCCTTTAGCTGAAAGCTCAAACATATTAGGACTGTTGCCATGGAATTTCATAACCCTCTCTCCCCCCTTTTTTTCTCCCTGAGACAGACGCCATGCTACAAAGAAGGATAAGCCATTTGTGCAGTCTGAGGTGGAACATTTTAATTACTGGCAGCACATAAATGAGTTGAGTTAGAGCCGAATGCATAAGCCCTTTAGAAATTAAAACGCTAATCTACCAGGAATTCGGAATTCTTGGCTCTGGTAAAAATGTTCATAAAACTGGCTTTTAATTTGTAAATAGGCTCTATGAAGTTGTCCCTGGAAGCAGAATTTATTTTCCCTAACACAAGTTCTTAAAAAAGAAAAAAAAAAAGAGGAAAAAAAAAAAGGCTTTGGCAAGAAGTTGCAGGTGCCAATTTGTGTATACACTTTGGGCAAGATCAAAATACCTTCCTGTTTTTTGTTTCTCCTCACCATCTCTTCGCATTCACAACTTGGTGGTAAAGGAAAAAGTTAATGCACTAACATTTTCACACCCAAGAAATGTGAAACACATTTTCATACACAGACTCTTCTGCTTAATACTCATACACTAAGAAGTTTAAAGAATAATTTGTAGTTACTGCATAATAATGTATAAATTCAGCTGGAAGGGACCATTGAGAAGGTCTAAATCCAACTCATTTTATTTTATGATTAAGGAAACTTAGTTTTAAGAGTTAAATGATTTGTTCAAAGTCACAAACTAATTAGTGGCAAATACTAGATTAGCAAACAGGTTTTGTGACTCCTGGTCCACTGCTGGTTTTACAAATTATCACAGCACTTCTCTTTGGCAGCTGGATGCCTGGTAATCACGACAAAGATGACCAATACATCTGGAGAAGCTAGATTGGACTTTTAGGAATTTTCATGGAATGCCAGTTGTTCCATTTAAAATGGAGAAAAGAGAGCCCACACCTGCCTGATCAAGGATAACCTGTCAGTAGAGGTGTCCCCTCCTCAGCCCATCGCCAAGCTCAGCTCCAATCTAAACAACCAACATGGTGCAAATCCCTGACTCCCCCCTCCCAAGGGGAGGAGGAGGCTAAGCCTTACGTTTTGGATCCTTTGTTTTTTGTGTACAAAAAAACCATTTTCAAGTTTTCTTTTGGTCTGTCTTCCAATGCTCCATGAAGGGACATGAACTTTTAGGTAGCTGCTGGGTTCTTTCCCCCTATTGCCAAACCATTTCACTTCAGACCCTGCTGTGCCAATCTTGATCAATGGAAATGGATGCCATCATCCTCAGTGGACAACTTTCTGGAGTTTAAATGATGTTTATGTTTAAAATCATCAGTTCTTCTGGTATAGAATTTCTCCTATAGACAACTGAATTAGCGCAAAGTGGCTCAGAGGAGAAAGGGAAGAAGCAAAAGAGTCAACAAATGACAATTTGCTTATGTGACAAGAAATGCATCTGATGCTCTGAGAACAGGGCCCTCAGTTACTGGTAACAGTTATTTTCCTTACTCTTGGATTACAACTTGAGATCCTAACCCTTCAGTCTTGTGTTAAGAGCAGAAGGGCAAGGCCAGCTGGTCAGTTCTTCCTCTTCATGGGCTTGGGCATAGGACTAAAAGGCCTTTCCACATATGACTGATGTATCTCAGAAAGAATCTAGTGCAGCACAACTGAGAGACTGTTCCGACTGGCAACAGACTTAAATGGATGGCCTCTTCTATTGCTACAAAATATAATGACAGAATACTTCTTTGGCTTTTAAATTCCATAAAATTCAACTGATGGTAAAACAAAGGTTTCACAAAAGTAACAAGAATATCTACAGACAATGCCTGAATGAAGACAGTGTTTCTTTGATTATTCATGTGAACATGACCCTACTGAAAATGGTGTGGACTTGACAGCAATCTGTTAAAGTAGGATTATCAGTTTTTTAAAATGAGGTTGACTCCTTAGCTCAATCCCTGAGATTGAGGTTCATTTCAACATGGCTCTGTGTTCTCCTCTGGCTATATGAGATGAGAACTCATATCGATCCTGGCTTCGATATCCACACATATTACATTCAAAAGGGTCACGGAAACCATGGCAACCCATGTGAATGGTGAACATCACGTAATCCAGGAAGAGGACGCGGCAGTGGTCACACCGAAACACATCCATCACCTCCCCTTCTTTGTTGATCACTTTGATGGAGTCTCTTGGGCAGATGGGAGGGGGCTTGAGGAGTTCATAGGAGCGGGGGACCTCCTTCAGCAGTGGCATCCCATTGCGGGCCCGGGGAAGGACCATGTGATTCTGTTGATAGATGTGATTCTGGCGTTCTTCGTGGTTGCTGTCAGTGTCCGTGGAGTCATGGCCACTATTGTTGGGGGAGAGGCCTCGTTCAGAAGCCAGGTTCTTCTCTGGCAGGTGGATGTTCTTCTTTTCCAGCTCTTGGGGGGCACCATTTGACATCTCAGCCCGGGTAAGGGCTATGGGGTACATGCTGCTGATAACTGGAACCATCTCAGAGGTGGGGGCAGGTGGTGTCTGGACTAAGGGGCGCAGGGCTTCAGCCCCAAGATAGTTGATGGCATTGTTGATGGCTTGGTCCATCATCCGGGTCTGTATCATCTCATTCTCCTTCTCATACATGTAGCTGGAATTATAATTGATGTCAAAACAGTGGCGTTTCTCACCTGGAAAAAAGGAGAGGAATGCTTACAAAAGGGCACAGAGCCAAGGCAGAGGGTGCAAGAAAGTATTTTCCAGAGTCCTCAAAAAGCTACAAAAGGTAAGTTCAAGAACACTCAGCCCTGGTGGCTTTGTTCCACAGACAGCAGAAATCTCAAGGGACACTGTTCACCATTCACACATTTGGACAGTCAAAATAAAGTCAGTGAGCAAAAGGAGGAGGCAGAGATGTCACCAGGTAGAGGCTGCATCCTGAGGGATGCCCACTGTAAAGAAAAGGAGGAAAGGAGGCTGAAACACTGCAACAGGCTTAGAGGGGAGAGAGCGACCAGCAAGCAAGGGCTTGGGCCTCTGCACGTCCATTGTGTGAAATTGTCAGGTTTTGTCAACTCCCAAACTCTCATTTAGCTATTTTTCTGTTTGTAATGTTATGGGATCAGTGATCAGCCCTGGTAGCTTTAAAAATAGCTACAGAGGTGGAGAAAATAGCTCCCAACACTCCCAACTTCCCATTCCCCAGCTCACCAGCCACCCACTGGACTCTGAAGTAAAAGAGCTTCAAATGGAGGCAGTTCTACAAAAGCCTTAAGAAGCCATCTCCATCTTTTGTCTCTTTCCTAAAGTGTGCTGCTCTTCTTCCCTTGGAAGATGTACCCTAGATACATGTGGGATCCTCAGGACCTATCTCACACTTAAGTGAAGACATTTACTTGTTGTGGTCACCCTCTCCCACTTCTCATGTCAAACTGCTGAGAAATTCTGAAAAGGGAGTTAGCTGCCAGCAGGGCCTGTGGGTGTTGTGTGTTAGAAAACAGAGAGAGGTTCTCTGGCCACAGAGAAGGCAGGGGCCGAGTCTGCAGCAATGGGCAAATGTGATGGTCCAAGAGGCCTGGAGACGGGAGAGGGCCGAGGAGGATGAGTGGAAGTGAGGCTCAGGCCACTCTGTTGACCTTGGGTTCTGGAGAGATTTGCTGAGCCCTATCCTTCTCTTCTGTACCATTTTCTAGGAATGTTGGGGTTCCAAAATTTGTCACTGCCACACAGAAAAGGCTTAAGTAATGAAAGAAAGACAGTAACACCAGAAGAAAACATAAAGATCAGGAGAAACAGTTCCTGTTCTTGAGGCATTTCCAGTGTAGCAGGAGAGAAATGAGACTTGTATATATGGAATTGGAGACAAATTATACGATAAAAGTTGTAAAAGGGCTGCTTTTCTCTAGGAGACCTTTGATTTTATTCTAAATGCTACAGTTGAGGCATTTAAGCAGAGGAGTAACATGTCTTCTGTAACAAGGATTAAAAGGCAACATACGGGCAAAGTCAAGATAACAAGAACTTCCAAAGTACTAGAAGGGATAGCATTCTTGGAAAATCTGAATTTTGAGAAGTGTCTTGATGAAGTGGTAGGATATAGATTATCTGAGGGATAAGGGAAGACATACTAGTCGGGGACATCAGAAGTGAAGGCAGGAAGGTGGCACTGTGCAAGACATGCCAAGGGAAGAGAGAGAGTCTGGCTAAAGATGTATCAAGAAGTGCAAGGGGCTGGGACTGTAGCTCAGCGGTAGAGTGCTTGCCTCGCATGCGTGAGGCCCTGGGTTCAATCCTCAGCACCACATACAAAGCAGTAAAATAAAGACATTGTGTCCATCTGCAACTAAAAAAAAAAAAAAAAAAAAAAAAGAAGTGCAAAGTAAAGTATCTGTCTGTCAAATTGCACTTTTCCCTCACACATTGCAGACAGTAGCATGAACTGTTTGATGCCGACTCCATAAGTTATGATTTGCATGATCTTGTGTGAAACAGACACGTGATCATAACTATCTCGTGGTGGGGGTCACTGGAAAATGGACACAGTGATCATAACTACCATATGCGGGGGGGGGTCACTGGAAAGTGCTGAGAATAACAGCTTGCACACAAAAGACACTTGATAAATGCCAGGGTTTTTAAAATTTTTTCCTTTTAAGTTTGAAACAGTTTGTGCTTTCTTTTTCTCTATTATAAAAAACTTTAAAGAGGGGCTGGGATTGTGGCTCAGTGGTAGAGTGCTTGCCTTGTATGCGTGAGGCACTGGGTTCGATCCTCAGCACCACATAAAAATAAATAAATAAAGATATTGTGTCCATTTACAACTAAAAAAAAAAAAACTTTAAAGAGGCCAGGCATGGTGGCACATGCCTATAATCCCAGTGGCTTGGGAGGCTGAGGCAGGAAGATTGTGAGTTCAAAGCCAGTTCAGCAACAGTGAAGTGCTAAGCAACTCAGTGAGATGCTGTCTCTAAATGAAAAAATACAAAATAGGGCTGGGGATGTGGCTCAGTGGTCAAGTGCCCCTGAGTTTAATCCCCTGTACCCCCCGCAAAAAATAAATAAAAATGGGAAAAAAAATCTGAAGGGAACTTTATATTATTAACAAATGGAAAACTAGAATCACTTGCTGCAAACAGCAGGTGTAACTGAAAAACAAAGACAATGTAACAAAGCAATGTATTAAATTTTGATGAGATACCAGTGTGAATACTTGGATACTAAGATCCCCTTTCCTGGTTAAAAACAGAAATTACTGGCTGGGCGCCTTGGTGCCTGCCTATAATGCTAGCAGCTTGTGAGGCTGAGGCAGGAGGATTGAGAGTTCAAAGCCAGCCTCAGCAAATTAGCGAGACCCTGTCTCTAAATAAAAAATAAAAGGGGCTGGGATGTGGCTCAGTGGTAAAATACCCCTGGTTCAAAAAAACAACAACAAAAAACCAAAACCCAGAAAGTACCAAGTGAGAGATTAGTATTAAAGACAAGCAAGCATCCAATTAAATCTAAATATTTCTCCTTGGTATAAACAATCTCCTTGGAGACTGAAAGAAATCTAAAAAGAGAATTATTTTCTCAACCAAGGTTTTAAAATGCCCTGTGAGCTTCTTGTCAGTTTACATTGTATATTTTGGGAAACACTGAAAAACAACAACAAAACAAAACATAGTGGGACCAAATGATGGGTGTTCTGGTGACCAACCATAGGGTTCTAGGTGACCAACCATAGGATTCTGGGTGACCAACCATAAGGTTCTGGGTGACCAATTATAGGGTGTGGATGTGAACAAACAGCAAATGGCTACGTGCTCTTGAGGAAGAGAGGCTATGGTCAGTGTTAGGGCAATGTGAGAGATAGACCAGAAATCCAAGCCAGAAAGGCCAGCCAACGGACCTGATCTAACCAGATGGATACGCCCTACATCTCCACTACCTTAAGGCCACGCTGGTAATTTCCAGAAAAAAACCTAAGAGGAAAAAAAAAAAGTGAAGAAAAACACCTTACCCTCACAACTCAGTAAGAAGCAACAAAAAATGATGCCTTTGCCAAAGTAAACAATGGTTCCTATGTTCAAGTCCCAGCCTTCTTTGTTGAAGGCTGACTGGAAGAAAGACACTGTGAGCACAAAAGCCAGCTGAGGTCACAAACATTCATTCTCTTGAAAGTGACACAGGAGCGATGAACTTTGGTTTCTTGGCTTTTCAGAGTTTTGATGCTTTCCCTGTGTGGCTGTCTCTGCCAAACTCCCTAAATACCAGGAGTCCTCTTGAATCTTTTTTTTTTTTTTTTAAACCTAAGAAGAGAGGCTCCAGAAAGTTTCCGGGGTGGGGCAGGTGTATCATAGACTATTTTTATCCTTCTCCCAGGAGTCTGCTTTCTTTACCCAGGCCTACAATTTCATAATCTATACCACCCGCAGCATATGTCGGAACATGAGATGAGTGCTGACGTTGTAAGAGGCAAAACATTAAGAGGAAAATAACCCCCTGGATGAGTGGAAATATGTGACTGAGTTCTGTGGTTAACGCAGACCATTGTTCATTGTTAAGAGGGGAGAGTTCAGATCTTCACGTGCAGCTTGCCATCATCGGATCCCCTCATCTACAAGTTACCGTAACTTGAGCAGTGCAGATGATTATCAGTCACCTGTAGACACGATGACTCAATGTGTATGAAACTCTGAAGGGGTAAGCTACAGTAATTGAAAAGCCAACAGCTCACGTTTCTTTAGTAACACACTCATAAAAAAGGTTAGTCAAACCACAAGAATGTAACTGCTTCCAAAGCTGCTCAGAGCCTCTGGTCCAGCTTCTAGTCAAAATCACACCACACCTTCGAATGATTCATGATAACAGCTTCAGGCTGAATAGAGGTTTTCTTCCAATGAAAATACAAAGGGTAACAGTGAGTCCTAAGTTTAGAAACTCAGGCTGCCTGTTTGGGCCATTTCCTCCCCGTGATTCTTCTTTTTCTTCTTTTTTTTTCCTTTGGTACTGGAGATTAAGCACAGGGCCTACCACATGCTAGGTAAATGTTCCACCAATGAACTACATCCTCATCCTTTTTATTTTTTTCTTTTGAGACAGGATCTTGCCAAGTTGCCCATGCTGGCCTCAGAGTTACAATCCCCCTGCCTCAGTCTTCCTAGTTGCTGGGATTTATAGGCATGCACCACCATGCCTGGCCCCTGTGATCCTTTCTAAAGGTGTTGAGCTCTAGTATCCATGCTTTGGTAACTCTAAACTGAGCAACCACCAGACCTGAACTGATGCAATGTAGTGAGGGCACATGGTTGTTGGCTTCTAACTGCCAACTTAGAAACAGAATCAGACAGAGCATGTGGATTCTGACCTGTGTCTTCAGAATTGATGGTCAAGTTCCACTACCTAATCCATTTACTTCTGGCCCTTGTGCTTCAAAGTACCCAACAGGGTACCTTATATATATGAATACAATAACAATAACTACTTTAAATTAAGGTCCTATTGTATATACAGTGCTGTCCTAGATTCTCTGTATTCTAATTTTATCACCCTTTAGGGGTTGATGCCTTTTAAGATGTGGATTATCGTCTTTTAGTCAGATGAAGACCAAAGGCATGAACAGGTTGATTCACTTTTCAAGGCTTCCCAGTTTTGGTGAATAGAAAACTGGGATGCAATCCAAGAGCTCACATGTCTCAGCACGTGTTGGAGCATTAACTGCTGCTTCCCTGCAGCTACCTTGCCCATGCGGCCCAGTCACGTCACTGGCAGCAACTTTAGATGCTCTGCTGGGGTGGTTCCCACAGCAGCAGGAGAGGGGGGTTACTGGCAGCAACTGTATTTTTTATCCCACATGGACCAGCACATACATTCAAAGTGTTTCTGTGATGCACAGAATCGTGATTTCCATCAAATGCTTAATGGAGTGCCTGACATAAGCACTCAAAAAGTGACAGACCTATTATTATTGTTGTTGCTATTATTATTTGCTTAGCACCATGTTGGTGTTTTGAGGAATACAAACATAATTGCAACCCAATAGAGGGATGTAGCATTTATACAATTTCATTACAAGTCAGCATCCTTAATGCTAGCCAAGTGGTAGAAAAAAGTAGAAGGTGGCCAAGACAGTGGAGAGAGAAAACTATAGACCCCTTTTCAAATACACTACATACAACATGCGGCAAATATCAATCTATTATTTTCTTTCTACTCTGTAATCAGAGGCAGTGGTGGTGATGGTGTTGCAGACCGTCTCTCTCTAGTTAAGAAGTAGACTATTACATGTACCTGCAACCTGGAGCACAAGAGTGGGCAGAGGGAGGACTAGGGGTGGATGTGTGGACAATGCATAGTTTTTTTGTTTTTGTTTTTGTACTGGGGATTGAACCCAGGGATGCTTTACATCCCCAGCCGTTTTTATTTTTTATTTGGAGACAGGTTCTCCTCCTGCATCGTCCTCCCAAGGCACTGGGATTACAGGAGAGTGCCAGCACACCCAATGTGTGTGTATATGTGCTGGGGATCAAACCCAGGGTCTCACACATGCCAGGCAAGCACTCTTCCATGGAGCCACATCCCCATCCCTGAAAATGTGTACTTTTAAGGGCAGCTTCCAGGTAGGGCATCCAGACCAAGAGCCTGGAAAGAATGAATAGACACAAGTGGGAAAAGAAGCAGGGTGCAGTGGCACACACCTGTAATCCCTGTGACTCAGGATGCTGAGGCAGAAGGATTACAAGTTTGAGGTCAGCCTCAGTAATTTAGCAGGACCCTGTCTCAAAAATAAAAATTTAAAAGGGATTAGGGGTGTAGCTCAGTGGTATACAGACCCCAAGTTCAATCCTGGGACTAAAAAAAAAAAGAAGGGAAAAGAGCACAGAGAAGTGGGAGGGGAGGGGTATGTCACTGTGACTAAGGCAAAGGCCTAGCACAGTGGGAGCCTCAACAGTTTGCGGAAGGCCTGACCCAGCACGTTGTGTTTTATTTCACTGTTGGAGCACTGAATGGTACTTTTGAAGAGGGAGGCAAAATGACCTTGCGTTCAGAAAAATAACACAAGTCCAATATAGTCACTATGATGGGGTAATGGGAAATACTCAGGTTTCCTTCCTTCCTTCCTTCCTTCCTTCCTTCCTTCCTTCCTTCCTTCCTTCCTTCCTTCCCACCCTCCCTCCCTCCCTCCCTTCCTTTTTATTTATTTTAGTACTGGAGTTGAACCTAGTGCCTCATGCATGCTAGGCAAGTGCCCTACCACTGAGCTACACCGCTAGTCCTCAGGTTTTCTTTAAGTCTTTAAAGTTTCTCAAGTCCCTTGAATGTGTTTGCTGTTATTGCATATAATTTCCCACATGTGTTATCACTCACTGTTACTGCAAGCACATATCAAAAATTAAAAAAAAATAAATTAATTAATCAATTAAAAAAAAAGTCAGGTAGTAGCCAAAATGGAATATCCAATAGTTGTGATAGTTCTGGTCTCAACATAAATGAGACTAAAATTAATAACACTCTTCCAGAAGGAGAACAGAACAAGCAGCAGCAGGAAAGAGGAGCAAGAACAGAGAGCATGGAGGTGGCAGTGAGACCTGAGCTGGAGACCACATTTTGTCGCTGAAGTCTTTGTCCTCCATGAGACACCACGAGGTGCTAGTTTAATGTCATGGGTCCTGACAGAGTCATGGGGGAAGACACTCCTTTTCTCAAGCAGACACATTGTAGCGACAGATCATCCTCTAGGGGTCTTCTTTCACCAGCTTTCAATGACCAGGCTCACTGTCTAAGACCCCCACCAGCATATAACATGCACTGCTCTGTGACCCTCAAGGAAGGCCATAGGTGTGACATCTCATAGACTTAGGTTTGGCCCTGCTGTGCTACCATCAGCTGTGTCTACCCAGCTCTTTGGTACCCCTTCCCTCCTGGGTCAAACAGCAGGTTGCTAATATTTCTAAAAGGAGATGACACTGTAATGCTTATGGAACTGTGGACATCAAGCTTTTGGGAAGGAGTGGAAGGGGGTTCTGCTTTTAGAAATAGGTATTAAGACTGCTTCCTGTTGCTCTGTTAACCAAAGCAAGTAATTTCTTATTAGTCACTGCGCAGGGAGAATCAGTGGTGTTGGCTGAAGTGTCAAAACCTTACTAACACGTTTGCCATGGGTGAGGGAGAGCTTCATCCATGCTCTCTTCAACATGAAAACTTTCTTCAATAAACTAATATGTAAAACTTTTTCAAAATAAGGAGAGGCTGTGGTAATAACTGTAGTCTGAATCACATATCTGTTTGGGGGAAAAGAATGAAAACAAGAATGAAGGAAATGCAGACATGTAGTCATTTTCCTCCTCTCTCCAGGATAGAAATCCGGCCTCCATTTTGAGCCAAGTACTCAAGATTTGGAGTCCAGCCAAGCAAATTCGTAATAGGACAACAAGAGTGAGAGAAAGGCAATCCTCTGGAAGGGTCAGGAGGCTAATAGTAAGCCCTTCATGTCATTTGAAAAGAACCAAACTGTTCTGATGCCATAAGGATGCTGATTTCTTTCTTTCTTTTTTTTTTTTTTTAATATTTTTTAGTTATACTTAGACACAGTGTCTTTATTTATTTTTATGTGGTGCTGAGGATCAAACCCAGGGCCTCACACATGCCAGGCAAGTGCTCTGCCACTGAGCCACAACTTCAGCCCCAAGGATGCTGATTTCTGAAGGATGTGTGTCAATGTATTTCCTATTAGATACAAAGTGATACAAGATTTCTTGAGGATTGTTTTTTTTAAGTTTTAAATTTTCTCTTGGGTAGGCAATTTGATTTTACTCTTACCTGTTAATAATAGAGTTTTGGGGGCTGGGGTTGTGGCTCAGTGGTAGAGTGCTCGCCTAGCATGTGCGAGGTACTGGGTTCGATCCTCAACACCACATAAATAAATAAATAAAATAAAAGTATAGTGTCCAACTACAACTAAAAAAATAAAATAGAGTTTTCATGTTTCCAAAAGCACTTAGCCTTAATCCAATAGGTCCCTCATCTTCAGTTCATCTCTTAATAGATAAAAAATGCTACCTACTGGTAATAATCTCTAGCCTGCTGAGAAAATTGCAGCCTGACCTGATGGTATAATTTCACCTTTACCCTCACAGTTCAAGAGGTCAAGGAAGCCGAGGCTGGTCTGAGAGCAGTGCAGCCGTCAGCAAGGATTAAAAGGGGTGACTCATTCTGGCTTCACACCTCCCTCATTGCCATTTCCCTGGCAGCTGAGTCTTTTCAGAAAATGGTGCCTTGGAGAGGAAATGTAGGAGAGGGAAGAGGGGAAAGATTAGTGCCACGTGTTCTATGTCACTTCATCTCTGACACTGCATAGTGCCACAGATAATGTTCTTCTCCTTTCCTGTGACTTCACTATTTTCTGTCACAAAGGCTATTTCAGTTAAATGATTCAGGGAGGGGCGTCTCTAGAAAAAATATCTCTCAAACAACAGTTTAGGATATAAATTAATGTTAGAAGATTAGAACAGTGTTCAGGAACAAGAACACCATGTATCTGACAGGAGTCTGATGAATAAAGGATACACGAGCAAACAAACAAGAGATACATGGCTGCCCTGAGTAAAATATATGAATGGTGAGCTAGTACAACTGTTTTTCTTTTTCTTAAAAATATTTTTATTTTATTTATTTACTTTTTATGTGGTTCTGAGAATTGAACTCTGGGCCTCATGCATGCAAGGCAAGCACTCTACCACTAAGCCTCAATCCCAGCCCTCTTTTCTTTTTTTTAGATGCTCAGATTAAATAATATCTTTCTAATTTCTTTTAAACCTTAAAGGCTGGAGGTATAGCTCTGAGATAGAGCGTTTACCTAGCATGCTCGAGGCCCTAGGTTCAATCCCCAGGACCGTGAAAAACACACTACCACCACCAACAAAAACCCAACAAGACATCTTCAGACATGAAATATGGTTTATGACATGAACCCCCTTCTATAGAGCCTTGAGGAAAGAAGTTACTTGAAGTTATATACGGGCTCTATAATGCAAAGTGGTATTCTTAAATGTTGCCTTAGATTTCTTCTTTTTTTTTTTTTTTTTTGTACCAGGGATTGAACTCAGGTGACCGCTGAGACACCTTCCCAGCCCTATTTTGTGTTTTATGTAGAGATAGGGTCTCACTGAGTTGCTTTGTGCCTCGCTGTTGCTGAGGCTGACTTTGAACTCACAATTCTGCTCAGCCTCCCAAAGTGCTGGGATTATAGGTGTGCGCCACTGCGCCTGGCTAGATTTCTTCTCTAAGTCATGCTGCAGACTTGTTGATGAGAGAGGCCTTTGTGGTCATTTCATTACCCATTCAGTCTTCCCATTTCACAGATGAGTGAACAGAGGCCAGCAAGGTTGTGTGATTTGTCTAAACACACACAGTTAAGAAATGATAGGGCTAGAATGGAGCCTGGGTCTTCTGACTTCTAATCTGGCTCTTCTGATTGAGCTGTATCACAACTTACCAACCAACCAACCATGTCCCCAGTTATTCTGGGACTGAAGCCCTGAAGTTGTCACCTCAGCTGAAATCAACAGCTCACTCTACTCAGTTTCTGATTCTAGCACAGAGCAGAAAATCAGCACCTCCAGGGTCAGCGGTCTCTAGTGAGTCTGGAGGTGGAGGAGCAAAAAAGCTGTTGTCAAAATGGTGACTGACAAACGGGATGGATCCCCGAAATAATGAGCAGAACCATGTTGTTTCCCCAACACAGGAAACAAGCTGTGTGATTTAACCCATGAAAATACCAAAGCAGGCTGGGGCTGTGGCTCAGTGGTAGAGCGCTTACCTGTCATGTGTGAGGCACTGGGTTTGATCCTCAGCACCACATAAGAATAAACAAATAAAACAAAGGCATGCTGTCCATCTACAACTACAAAAAAAAATGAAAAAGAAAATACCAAAGCAACTTGCATTTTAGTAAGTAGGGCTTTAGCTCAACTACACATTTAGGGGAGCTGTGAGAATAAGACACTCTCTCTCAAATTTTAGTTCTCTTGAACCAATGGGCATTGGCCAAAACTGGATTAAAATTAAGATGCTTTACATGGGGTTTCCTTGCTTACTTCTCCTCCAATCCCCTCACCACAACAGCTTCAGCCATTTGTAGAGTCAAAAACTTTCCCCAAATTCAAATATACATATGCCATAGAATAACAACTCAAGCTTTCTTTTCCATGGCAGTCAGAACCTCTTTACATAAGGTCAAAAAACAAATAGGCACTGATTTAAGACAATGACTTGGACTCATAACTGAATTTCCCCTGACATTTCTTTCTTTTTTTTTAAATGTTATTTTTTAGTTATTGATGGACCTTTATTTATTCATTTATTTATATGTGGTGCTGAGGATTGAACCCAATGCCTCACACATGTGAGGCAAATGCTCTACTACTGAGCCATAATCCCAGACCTCCTCTGACATTTCTTCTTTTTCTTTTTTCAATTTTTTTTAGTTGTTGAGGGACATTTATTTTATTTATTCAGATATGGTGCTGAGAATCTAACCCAGTGCCTCACATATGCTAGGTAAGTGCTCTACTGCTGAGCCACAACCCCAGTCCTGGAATATGCCAACTTTAATGTGAAAATTTACTCTCAAAGTGATTAAAAGTGTACAAGACCCTTTGACTAATAAAAATAAAATAAGCAGCAACACCAAGTTAGGTAATTTTGAAATATGTGGGTTCTTTCAATATACTCTACAATTCACATAAAAGGTTTGTTTGTAGGGGCTGGGGTGGTGGCTCAGTGGTAGAGCACTTGCCTAGCATGCGTGAGGCACTGGGTTCGATCCTCAGCACCACATATAAATAAATAAGAAATAAAGGTCCATCAACAACTAAAAAAAATATTAAAAAAAAAAGGTTTGTTTGTAAATACATTATCTTGACCAGAATAAAATTTAGCCAGATTGAAAAACCAGGCAGGCACTTGTATCCATAAAAGTTACTGAAAAGAATAAACATGAAAGGACTGAAGTAGGAAATCAACAGCAGCAAGCAGCTTTGGAGCAGATATTAGCAGGTTTTTAAAAATATTGCTGTGTTGAGGAAGGTCTATTTTCGTGTGATAACTATTTTTGTTCAATATCATCAACTTTCAATTTGTAACAAAACTGATATATTCAATCCAGCCATCTACTTCCCAACTACATACCTATTTTAAATATCATGGTCACATGTACAGAAACATCTGGGAGAGTCCAGCAAAATATCCCTGCCATTTGGAAGTTCTAACACTTTAATGAACATAATTATTTCTCAGTCATTTTGTTCTGCTATAGTTTTTGACAATGTGAAAACCAATGGCATAAAAATTAATTTCAGTAAGACAAATGATTAAATCAAGCCATGTTATTTAAATCTGTTTGCCCAGCCACTTTCCCTTAACCAATTCTCAAATTCAAGAAAATATGACAATATGTTTTAGAGAATAAACTAAGTTTGAGCATGTGAGCAGAACCAACTTATAACATATAATTACAAAAATGCTATCTTGAACATCTTGCTGGTGTAAGTTGCATAAACTCATGCAACATATGTCATTCAGAGTGAACAGGAAGGAACAGCATTTTAAACACCACCTCCATTTAGGAAACTGGATACCAAATGCTCCCATCTTCTGTTGTTAAGATTCTTCAGTTAATATCTTTTATTCTATTTTCTAGAGCCATCAAAATGAATCATACCAAATAAAAGTGTACAATGGAAGCTAAGTACCTTGTTTTAACAAAGGTTAAGCTAGGAAGGGCCTGTGTTAGTAAGCGTCTATATGTTATCTCATTCAAACTATCTGCTAACAGCAGCAGGAAAAAGGTTTGTATTCTTACCAATGAATTTCTGAGGCATTGAGCTTTTTCGTTTTGCCACATTGCTTGCTAATCTGTCCAGAACGAGAGCTCTTTCACTTCCCATCTCTGCTTTGATGTGTCTTGCCTCCGCACTTGCTGGTTTGGAGAAAAATAAGAGGGAAAAGAATACGTTGGTAAATGGGGAGAAAACAAAATCAGCTGGTGTCCATGGTCTGTTGTCGTTACCTGTTATTACTGCTCAGATTTTCTGCCTGGGGTACTTGGCGTGGTCAGCCAGGCAGCCACCAGGGCACATTCAAATTTTGCAGTCTTATGCTGAGATGGGAAAGCCCGACCCATCCCCAACCAGTACCTTCATTAGCAAGAGGAAGTATTAAAGAAACAGCCTGGACGTGGTTGGTTGCAAAAAGAAAGATAGATGGAGATCTTCTAACCCCCATCAGTCTTCTTTCTGATTCTGAGTAACTGCATGTGACACCTGCACACTGATATAATTCTTCTTAACAACTTTGAAAAAAAAAAAAAAGCATGTTGCCCCAGATTTACTGCTCTGTTTATGTTAACAGCACTTTTGAAAGTAGATACATTCACCCAGATAGCAAGAAATCTACTCAGTGATTTGTGTATTGAAATTCTGAGTTTTTTTTCTCTTTTTCTCTCAGCATGCTCCTCTCAGTTTCTGTCTTTCAAATTCTATTTCTCTGGGCTCTGCATGATCTGTTTCATATGCTCTTCCCATTTCAAAACTGTCTCAAGTTAAAATTTCCCTAAGCCCCACTGCTTTCTTGAAATTAAAGAAAAATTTGTATAATGCATTTCTATTATATTTCTAATAGAAAAATATAAATAAAAACTGCTAACAATGTGGGACAATTGCCCATCCACAAATAGACATCAGAATGATATAGGCCTGCATTTCCAGTTCTGGCTGCACAGCATGATCACCCGAAGAGCAGGTAAAAAATATCTATGTCGACCCCTCCCCAGATTAACATGCACTAAAAGAGGGGTCTAGGCAACAGTATTTTCAAAGCTTCCCAGGTGATTTTAAAATACAGCCAGAATTATACACCACCAGAAGAGGATATAAAAAGTACCCATATCTAATTTACTGGAACAGCAAATTGGAATAAATATAATTTACCTTGTTACAGCAGGATTACCTGATAAGACCTTATGTCTAAGGTTCAGAGATACTAGCATCTTTAAATATAAGGCTTAAAACTGTAGGCCATGATGCTAGTTTGAGCCAGAGTAGCAAACTGCTGCAGTAAACGGCTAGATTTTTTTTTTTTTGTACTGGCGATTAAATTCAGGTGTACTTGACCACTGAGCCACATCCCCAGCTCTATTTTGTGTTTTATGTAGAGACAGGGTCTCACTGAGTTGCTTAGGGCCTTGCTAAATTGCTGAGGCTGGCTTTGAATTTGCGATCCTCCTGCCTCAGCCTCCCAAAGTGCTGGGATTACAGGTGTGAGTCATCGCTCCTGGACTGTCCTATATTCTTGTGTGTGTTTCTGCCCCATATCCCTTTAAACATGCAAAATCTCTGTATGAAAACAGGTTTCTGGCTGCATTTGGCCAGAGGGCCATACCTTGTCCACCCCAGTCCTACACAAATATATTGTGATAACATAAGCATTTCTCTCTGCTTTACCTAAGTATTTCAGTAAGTCCAGAATAAAAATAAGTAACCATATATTTCTAATGTGTCTAAAGAAGAAGAAATTGAAATTAGTTGAAGAGACTAGAATAAAAAGCAAGTGATGACTACAAAATAGAATCTCCAAGTCGGGCGTGATGGTGCACGCCTGTGATCCCAGCACTTTGGGAGGCTGAGGCAGGAGGATCGCGAGTTCAAAGCCAGCCTCAGCAATAGTGAGGCGCTAAGCAACTCAATGAGACCCTGTCTCTACATAAAACACAGAATAGGGATGGGAATGTGATTCAGTGGTCAAGTACCCCTGAGTTCAATCCCCAGTACCCACCCCCCCAAAACAAAAAGACCAGAACGGAACCTCCCAACCTATCATTGCATAGATAGGGAGATTTGGGAACCATCAGGGCCTATTCTGTAGTTGAAGAATACAGTATGTTTGCAGTGTGAAGAGATTCTGATACACAGAAATAATGTCACAAACTCCATGGTCTGTCATACATTCAGGACCACAAATGGACATACCCAGAGAGAACACTGGCTCCCTTTGCAAGCAATGAATTACAGGGGAAGACCTTCAGGGCAAGACTGTCAAGCATGGCAAGAGTCAGAACCTAAACCAAATTAGAAAAAGAAAACTCCAAGTATTAGTTATTATTCATTTTATTACTGGCATTAAAAATAAATTCCATGCCAGTCATTACACAAGACATTATAAAGTTCAGTTTTTTTTCTCTTTAATTCAGGAATGAGGAAATCTGGCTTCAAAAATGAATAAAGGAAGAGATTGGTGGCAATGACAATATTTACGTGGGCTTTGTGAGTTTCTTGTCAAAAATAATTTAAGGTTCTAAACAAATAAATCATGGTCTCCAGTCTATGCTATTAACAATTGTGTATATAAATGAAAACAATAAAGATCAGAATAAGGGGCCTGGGCAGGTAGCTTCTGGACTAGTGGCAGAGTAGTTGATCTTTGGCACTTGGGGACAGGACACTGCTACTGAGTGAAATGGGTCGAATTCTGTCCAGCCCAGGGATAAGTTTAAATGACCAAACAGGAAACTATTATATATATTATTTCCTTTCACACAAACCACCACCAGATGTGGCAGCACCCAAAGCCCCAAGGGCAGAGAGATGAAAACCAAAGCCTGGAATTTGAAGTAAGCCCCTGCAGCTGTCACAGGGAGGTGTTTCCTGAGAAGCAGGGGAGAAGCTCCTCAGTTTGTGCTTTGACTAGGAACCTTTGTTCTGGTTTGAGCAATTCTGAGAGATTAAATCCAAGTAAACCTGCTCCTTACCCTGTATTTGTTATAAAATATCAAATGACAATGAAGAACAGTACTTGGGGAATGTTCACTTATTACCCCCACTATACCACTGTTCTTATTAGTGGCTTGGCCAGATCACTGCCTAGGACTTACCCCAAGCATTACCCTTCCTGCCTCATCTCCCCATTTGCCTCTCAATAGTCACTGCCTGCATTTTACCAGAGTCACTATCAATGACAACAAGCAACTTTCTGAAGACACGTAATCAACATCCTCTACATCTGGGAGGATGCTGAAATGTGGACACATTGACCTAAATAACCGTAATTAGGGCATGTCACTAAATGGCAACCTTCTGAGATAACATCACCTTATATTCCTGGTTACCCACTAAGCTGCTCTTAACAGTCATTTCCAGATAAATCTTACTCTGTAAATTGTTGACCAAATGCCTGACATTTAAGAAAATTAAATTCTGCAGTGTTCATGGGTGGATAGATAATTTGAGGCATGGGTGGAGACTTCCTCATTTCCACAATTCTGAAAGAAATCCTCTAAAACTAATCTAGAACCTCCACCCCATTCACTTGCACCCTCTGTCTGAATTGCTCACTTAAGACAGCACCTCTGAGATCCCAAACCTCACTGTATGTGGGAATACATGCTAGGGATCCAGTTCACCTTCACAGAGTTAACTGTTTTCTAACTGGCAAGTTAAGCAACAGCTCATTTTCAATTGAATATAGTATGTTCTAATTTTCTTTCTAACCTGCAAGTCTTTTGCTTTGAAATTGCTGGACAGCTGATGCATAGCACCACCACATGAGCACACTTTACGAGCACAAACAAATATTTTGGAGCTGGGCAATCTCTTAGGGATTGCACAAGGTTTTAGGTAGTGCACTGAAAATACAAACAAAAGAGGGCTATTGGCTTTTGGTCCTGTGCTCCAACTTCAGAACCCAACTATTTATACAGTCTAGACCTGCTATCTCACCATATCGCCTCTTAGAAATGTAAGTGAAGGGAAACCAGTTTGGCAAGAAAGTAAGGGAACAAGATAATGGGTTTAAATGATGAAATAGGAAATCCGTTCCTGGGTGGTTTTGGTGGTTTAATGTTGCAAGTGATGGGTGTGGGGAATATGGGATGGTAGCAAGGAACAGTTTGCACATTTGATTCTCTAATGTGCACAGAAGTAGAAAAGTAACTCTGGATCAATTTCCCTTATGTCACTTGCCTACTATATAGTGGATATAACAGTTTCCATTAGCAAAGTGATTTTAAAGACATGTTGAAAAACAAATAGTAAAATGTAATATACAAATCACTACCTTTATTCCTTGCATAAGCTTTAATAGTTTGGTTGTTAGTTAACTGTTTCCATGATGCAATTTCTATCTCAAAGTGATTAGAGATTTAACTATATAATGGCGTTGTGCTTTTTGTTCAAAATCAGTCATTAGGTCTTGAAGTGTTAAATGGAGCTTAAATAAAAGGCATTGCTTCCTGTCTTTTCTATGGTGTGGTCAGTCTCAGAGACAGTGGAACAAAGGGGTGCTACTGTGCAATAAGAATTGTCTAACAAGAGATTACTATCAAAGACTGAGGCAGGTTCTAACAAAAAATGTTACATAAAACTGTTGCCTTTTTGGGTAAGGAAAATGAATACAACTCATGAGCTATCAGTTGGGAAAATACACAAGTTTTTAAGAACTTTTTCTTTGGTCTGCTATAGTGGTAAAAATATAAGTTTATTCTGAAACCCTCATGTTTGCGCTAGCTCTTTTGGAATAAGGAAAATGAAGATGCAAAGTTCTGACTTTTGGATTCATCAATAAATGTATTTATTCAATGACTTAAAAAATCTTATTACTGCTAGAACCCATCATTATGCAAAAATATGTATGAGTCCAAGTAGTCATAATTTGTGTGGAATGAGATTCATTTGAATCTCCGTACCAACTGTTGTTGGTCTCTTGAAATAGGGATAGAGCTAATGAGAAAATCAAATCTATGGTCTTCTAGATATTTTTTCTTCTGGCCATCCATATTCCATTAAGACAGCAGAACTGGACTATTCTGATGACATCACTCCAATGTCCAGTATAGAAACTTGGACTGAAATAGCAATAACTTAGGTGTCTCTATCAAGCCTCTGCATTGAATCAACCGATCAGTATCTTATTGGGCTGTGAATTCTTCTAAGAGTAGGGGCTCAGCTTTTACTCAAGCTTACAAACAATTCTGACACTAAACTCAACAAATGCTGTCAGGATAAAATAAAATGATTAGTAAGGCCAGTTCTCTTGCCCAACACCTACATAATCTTTTGGAGCTTGTTAGTCTTCACTCCATGGCTTTTTCATCCATCTGCTTCCAGAATAGGCCTGTTTCCTTGTGGAGGCAGCTTTCTCCCCAGGCTTAGCTCTCCTTCCTTCCTTCCTTTCTTTCCTTCCTTCCTTCCTCCCTCCCTCCCTTCCGTCTTCCATTCATTTATTTATTTATAGTACTGGGCATGGAAGCCAGGGCCTCACACATGCCAGATAAGTGCTTTCCCACTGAGCTATACCTCCAGCCTTTTTTATTTTGAGACAAGGTCATGCTAAAAGCTGACCTTGAACTTGCCATCCTCCTGCATCAGCCCTCCCAAGTGGCTGAGATGACAGGTGTGCACCACTGTGCCTGGTCACTGCACTCCAATTAAAATAAGCACTTGATGTGTGAGTGTTGCATCCATAGTAGCCATGAAATATCACTTTACAGGTAAAGGATGAAGACATAAGATGCACACGTTAGTCAGGCTCAGAATGGAATGCTCTGTCTATATCAGGCTCCCAATTTTAAGATAGAAATAGATACGAAAACCATATAGGGAGTGCTGTCAACAATTAGAAGATTGACTTGTGCTGGGTGAAACATTCTTTATTATTCTGAATCTCAGAAAAAATCATGGAGACTATTTAAAACACAAAAGAGTAATATATTATTGATATTAAATATTTATACTTAGGCTGTGACTTTATACATTTTGTCACCTGAAACCACCTTTAAAACATATTTGTTTAAAAAAATTAAAACTTGCTGACTTGGTTAACCCTTTATTTTTTTGCTGAGGCTTAAAAGTATGCTGCACGCATCCATCAAACCACTCTATGAAATGCAAATTAACCTCTGTATTTCAGCATTTCCTGAATCACCAAATACCACTGAAGATAGATAAAATATTTCTTTTGAGACTTTTCTTAATTTCAAATTTCTAGTTGTGATGATAGGAAGTAAGGTAGTGGCCTTACTACAAAAATCAATAATTTTGAATTTATTGCATGTACAGCATGATTTACTGATTTCCCCCCCTACTTCTAGGAGAATCAAAACATGCACATACACATATGTGTGTCTATTAGTATGTGTTACTGTGTTTCTTTGGCTAACCAGATAAGATATAACTTTTTAAAAATATGGAAAATAAAACCAAAAAGTGGAACCCCCACAAATGTCCATTAAGTAATGAACAGATAAACAGAATGTGGGTGAATCCATGTAATGGAATAATATTGAACCATAAAAAAGGGATGGGGCTGGGATTGTAGCTCAGTGGTAGAGCGCTCGCTTTGCATGCGGGAGGCACTGGAGTTCAATCCTCAGCACCACATAAAAATAAATAAATAAAATAAAGATATTTGTTTACAACCATCTACAACTAAAAAAAAATTTTTAAAAAAGGAATGAAGCACTAGTACACATCTCACCACAGATGAACCTCAAAAACATCACACTAAGTGGTAGAAGCCAGATCTAAAGGGGCACATATTTTATGATTCCATTTATATGAAATGTTCAGAATAGGCAAATTCGGAGAGGCAGAAAGTAGATTAGTGTTGCCAGAGGGGGTGGGAAGTGACTGCTAGTGGGTACAGGGTTACTTTTGGGGATGATGAAATGTTCTGAAATTGGGGTGACAGTTGTACACCTTTGTAAGTACACTGAAAACTACTGAATTGCTTAATTTAAAAAGCTGAATTTTTGGGCTGGGGTTGTGGCTCAGTGGCAGAGTGCTTGCCTCACACATGTGAGGCACTGGGTTCGATCCTCAGCACCATATAAAAATAAATAAACAAAATAAAGATACTGTGTCCATCTATAACTAAAAAATATTTTTTAAAAAGCTGAATTTTATGGTATATGAATTGGATCTCAACTTAAAAAAATAAACACAGCCAATCACAAAAGCAACTGAGGCTCTAGCCATTTTTAGGTTATTCACTGAACTTTGACAAGTCTCAATTTCGTCATTTCTAAAATGAGGATTAGATATTCTCTTTTGTCCTTATAATTGTAAATACTATAGATTCAATTGGGATTTTTTTTAACTTGGGAAATTCTCGCAGTAAGTGCTTTGCCCATTGTCTGAAATGTAGAAGTGCAGGTAATGCTTGCCTACATTCTGTCCCTGGGCAGACATTAAGTGTGTTGCTAAACCTAAGTTTTAATTTTTTTTTTTAAGGGAGTAAACATTTCTCTTCAGAAATAAGGAGGAAATCCAACTCCTTGATAAAACCAAAGATGCCATCAGGATAAAAAGCAGAAGCAGTGCAAACCAACAGAATTCAGTTGGCCAGCTCCCTATACCATAAAATAGGCTTTATCTAAAACAAGAGTTTCCTCTCACTCAAGGGCCGTTTAAATACTCATGATTTCCACTCCATTATTCCTGAGTTTCATATTTATTTCTGTCATATTTGTGTAATCTTTCTGCTTTAGTTTGGTCAAATTATTCAACTGCAACTACTGTTGTCAAACACCAAATACTATGAGAACTTGTACCTTTCCTAAACAAGCAATTGGTTTACATAACCCAAGAAAATATCTTTACCCCAAGTCGGAGACCAGTCTGATAGTTAACTTGATGGGACAAGGACAACTTCAGAGATGCCATACAAAATAATCTTCAGCTGTTTCAACCAAAGAATAAGAAGAAAATGCAACCATAATTGACATGTGGGAAGAAATCTAGTGTTTCAACGAATGGCCAGTAGACTTCTAATTCAAATCACTGAATGAAATAGGAAATCCTCAAATCCAAATATAAACATCACAATAAATCATATGAGCAGACAAGGATGTGACTTTTGGGCCCTATGCAAAGAAAATCCTCGTGGTTTTAACCAACTCTCCCCTAGCTACTCCCCAAGCTGCTCTACCATCAATTGCCATGTCAGTTAGTGACAACTCCATTCTTCATCAACCTATGAGGAAATCCTGTTAGCTCTACCTTGTACACACACACACACACACACACACACACATACACACTTCTCATCAATTCTACTATTACCAAGACACAATTTTCTTTGGTTTTAATTCTTGCAACTGTACTCTCCAATTTCTAATCTTGCCCCAAATACAATCTATTCTCAATGATAAGTTACAGTGATTCTTTTCAAATGAGAAGTCCAGTGATGTCACCTCTCTGGATTCAAAACCCTCTAGAGATTTCACTAAGAGTAAAAGCCAAAATGAGGTCTGATAGGATCTGGTTTCCCATTTCCTCTCTGGCTTCATGTCCTATTACTCATTCTGTTCCAGTCATATAGGGCTATTTACACTTTAAATTTGAGCCCCAGGGCCTTTGTACTTGCGGTTCCCTAGTTATCTACAGGGCTCACTCCTCATGCCTTTAAGCCTATTAAAATGTTAGCTTATTGATGTCTTCCCTGACTCACTTTCCCTGCTCATTACTTTATTTTTCTCAACACTTATTACCATCTAACCTTCTAATATATAGTTTGCTTACTTTATTCATAATCTGTTCCCATTCAAATACAAACTCCATGAGGGCATGGTGTTCTTGTCATTGTATTTACTATCACATCCCACCACCTGAAAAAGCAGATGCTCACTAATGTGTGCAGAGAGAACGTTGTGGAACTCACCAGTGTCGCCCAGGTCAGAGCTCTGAAGAAATGTACGGCAGCGCTCCTTGTGCTCCTCAAGGGAACTTCTCTGCTTGTAACTCCTACCGCAAAACTCACATTTGTACGGTTTCTCCACTGGAAGGAGAGCACAAGGGCAATCAGTGACCCTCAGGAGTTTCAGGGGCTCCCTAAAGATGGCATACTATGAAAGCTTCACTAGGAAATGAGAGTGCTAAGTGACATCAGCGCACTTGGATGCTTTTGAATCTATCTTACTTTTACATCCAGCAAGCTATAATAAAGTTATGGACTATGATTGATTCTTATGTTAAATTACTCTTCATAAAGATCCTCTCTTATCTCAGAAAAAATGATTTGGCTTTAATGATTACCATTTAGCATAGTATTTGGCTCCAGGTCAAATCTCATTCTTCTTGTTTAACAAAAATAGGGCCCTTTTATTCTTCAAGAGGGTTAGTGTGGTATAAGAATGAAATAGGAAAGGACTCCTTATTTTGTGATGTCCATCTGGCTATAAGTATAGAATGCGGGAGTTATAACTTGTGGGAGTTAGCCATTCAGCTATCATATTTGGATAAATTTATTTCATCCTTGTCCAAGTAAAGTCTGGGATTAACCAAAACAAACTGATCTAATTAACTTATGATAATTTTGACTAATATAATTAGAAATTAATTTTAACAACGACCTCATTTAAAATTTTAAGATGAAGCAGAAGTTTCCTCAAAAGTTTACCTACATATAATTTAAGTAACCTTTATCCTGCAACTCCCCCCAAATACTTTATTCCTTGACATATGTAAGTAATAACTTTACCTCTCTGGACAGCCTGGTTTTTCTGATTTGTTGAAAAAATGTACCTGAAGAATTTGTCAGTTTTAGGGAATGAAAATTTAATTTTCTTTCTATTTGTGGTGTTGGGGCTTGAACTCAGGAGTCATGTATGCTAGGTAAGTGCTCTACCTCTGACTTACACCCCCAGCCCTAAAATTTTTATTTTTTAACTCCTTTTCTTCTGCCTAAAGCAAAGGCATTAGGATTTAAAGTGCTATAAGATCTTTATGAAATCCCAAAATAAAATAAAATGTAGATTTGCTAAAGCTAAAAAGTTAAGCTTTTGCATAAATTGAGGTCCTCTAAAATCTGTCTTACAAATGCCTATCATTGTTGCTTCTTATATGGAAAAGGCAACAGAAAAGAACTTTTCTAATTTTTTGGATGAACCTCACCCTTAGTTCACTACTTTGAAAAATGAGCTATAAAAGAAAAAAATCCTCTCTGCCACCTATGATCTCTCGTGATGGGTTTTGTAGGGTTGACTTGTTTAATCCTAGTCTCTGAATCGTGAGAAGTTTTGAGGTTGGGGCTGGGTTTTAGTCGAAGCAGATGTGGATTGCCATAAAAACAAACCTTTTTTTTTTTTCAATTAAAATTTTGTCAGATAACATCAAGAACATCAGGTCCCAAATTTGAAAATAAACCTAGTCTTATTTTTCTAAGAGGGAAATTCTGAAGGTTGAAAAAAATGTATTATCTTGCCTGGTCAAAATAAGGAGTAAAAACATTTAAGAGAGCAGATGGCTTTTTATGAATTCTTACTGCTGCCCATCTTTTAGAAATTAGAAATAAGTGGGGTGAAATTTAGAAATTAGAAGTAAGTAGGGGAAAGTTGGGTTTAAGAAACAGCCAAGAATGGCCAAAAAGGATGCCTCAACAATGATTGACAGCTGGTTTATAGGTTTTTTCTTTCTTAATTTTTTAAAAATATTTTTTAAGATATTGGTGGACCTTTATTCATTTATTTACATGCAGTGCTGAAAATCGAACCTAGTGCCTCACACATGGTAGGCAAGTGCTCTACCCCTGAGCCACAACTCCAGCCCACTCTTTAAATTTTTTTTTTTTTTGGTACTGGAGATTGAACTCAGGGGCACTTGACCACTGAGCCACATCCCCAGCCCTATTTTGTGTTTTATGTAGAGACAGGGTCTCACTGAATTGCTTAGCGCCGCCTCGCTGTTGCTGAGGCTGGCTTTGAACTCGTGATTCTCCTGTCTCAGCCTCCCTAAGTCCTGGGATTACAGGCTTGCGCCACTGTGCCCGGCTTTTAAATTTTTTTATACTTAAAAAATTGCATATTACTTGTCCAGTTTTCTGAAGGGAATGTGAGTGTGTATGCATATGTGTGTGTGTGTGTGTGTGTGTGTGTTAGGAAGATAATCTTTTAATAAAGTTTATCATAACAAAATACGGATGGCCCTAAATTTCTCACAGAAATTAAGGCATTTTTTTAGGGCAGGCTTTTCCTGTCTGACTGTTGTTCGCCAGGGGTGTAAGGATGTTGAGGAGATCATCTCTACTGAGGCAGACGGAGAGCAATTAATGCCTTAATGGAAGTGCAATTAGCCCTAGAGGTCTGCTGTTGTAACCCTTCAGAACTAGAATGACAGATTAAAGCCTCCACACTTAACTCTTTCTAGCTTCCACAGGGTTACTAGATATGGAATGTTCATTCTCCTCACTTACCAGAATGTGTCCTAAGATGCCCTGTGAGCGCATCTCTTCTTTGGCATGCGTAGTTGCAGAGGTGACACTTAAAAGGTTTTTCCCCTGTGTGCAGTTTAATGTGGCGGAGGAGGTTACCTTTCTGAGTAAAAGATGCCCCACACTGATTACACTGGAACGGGCGTTCACCTTTAAAGAGGACAAAAAAAAAAAAAAAAAAAAAAAAAAATCTGCTCACCAGGCAAGTGGAAAAGCACATGCACAGATTAGATGCCTATGGCAAAAGCTCATCTTCTAGACAGCTCTGTCCACACTGGGATCACTTGGGAGCCGCTTTTCCAGACAAGTAAGATTACTTGTGAAATTTTCCCTCCGGAAGACAAAAAGCACCCATCTAGGATGGTTATTCTAGGTATTGTCTTGTCTTAAATAGAGCAATGAAACAAGGGTAGCTTGCAGAGCTTCCTAGATGTAAATTTTTATATTACTTAGCATTCCTTTTAATATAATTTTCTTTGAAAAAAGACAGACTTAAGCCCCAATAAGGCTTTGAGGGTCAGAGAGGCTTATTTTTAGAGTATTCATGTGAGATGTCAGATAGAATCTATCGGCTCAATGGGACTGTCATTTGCAAGCTTTCCTATAGACTGCCTGTTTATTGTCTGAAAATACATTCTTTAAAACTGGTAATAAAAACTGTGTCCTGGGCTGGGGTTTTGGTTCAGTGGTAGAGTGCTTACCAAGCACATGTGGGGCACTGGATTCAATCCTCAGCCCCACATAAAATAAATAAATAAAGTTAAAAAACAAAACAAAATTATGTCCTTTCATCTACCACATTCAAACTCAAAACAGTAAGATCTGCTTTTATAGAAGTGTTATGCAAAAATATATAGAAGATGTCGAAGAAGCAAATAACACAGTTCAACTCCTTACTTACTAATGGAAAAAAAAAGCATTTGGCTGACCTAGAACACTGTGCTCTCTACTTTTTTTTTTTTTATTTGTAGAATTTGCAATATGTTTGCCAAATGCACAGTGAAGCAGGAGGGAGAAATATATCAGAATTACAGCAAAGATCACTGGAAGTATCCAAAGCCCCAAATCCTACCACTTCATTCCTTGAGTGGTTATGTTAGGACAGTTTTTAGAAGAATGGAAAAAAGAGACTATTTACCAGTATGGCTCCGCTTATGAACCATTAAGACATTAAAGCTAATGCAGGATAATCCACACACATCGCAGTTCATCTTTCCACTGGTTGGCCTGCTGCTATCATACGAGACAACATGTCTCTCCAGCTTAATATTTTCATACTCATTATATTCTCTTGCATAGCTGTAAGGAATTTCAGGATCTTCTGCATTTCCCAAGGACTCTGGCTTTAAAACATTCTCATCTCTTTCACTGTATTCATCTTTCACTTTCATTGAATCATCTGCAGGGGAGAAAATGCAAGACATGAACAATGACTGCATTCGTCGCTATGAAAGCAGTTCAGAAAGCAGAGACCCACAACTGACAATTAAATACCAAATGGAGCTAACATAACATTGTACATCTACAAATGCCATTAGGATGATCATTCATTATTTCAATTCCAACCACAATCTTAGGAAAACACACATACTCACACACATAAAAATAGATGACAGTGTTTTAGCTATCCAGAAAATTAGAAATAATAGGTTTTAGCTATAACTGCTCTAAGGGACAACAAAAAGAACATTTTGAGCAACTTGTCTCCAATAGCAGGGGAGAAGAAAGGTTCTCAGATCTAGTACCTTTTTTGGTGGCTGTAGTTAAAAAGGCATGGTGATGTGCTCTTAGGTTTCAAGGAGAAAATATTTTAATCCTTCAGGCGCGTCTAATTTAGGCCTCTGAGAATTGAATAGTTAGCACCGTTTTTTCTGATTTTGAGCCATGCATCCCTTTCCATGCATATAAACTGCTAAAACACATCTTATCTCCCTATCTCTCTTGGAACTGATAAAAGACACTAAGAGTAAAGGAAGCTGTCAGTGCTAGTGAAATAGTGTTGAGAAAGATAAAAGGAGAAGCAATTCTTAAGTACAACCTAGGAGCCACTTCCATTGACATAAGTATATGAGAATCAATCTAACCAAGGGAAGGGGCACCTAGACCCAAGGCAAGAAGGACTAGGCTCAAGAACTGGAGAGGAGAGGAAGGTCTGGCTCCAGAGAGCTGGCTGACCAAGTACCATCTTAAAAAGGACTGTTACACTCTTAAAGTAAAGAACATAAGAAACAGAGAGGGGAAATCTATGTGCCAGCACCAATAAAACCTAAACATCTGCCTGAAAAGATAGCAAGTGTTTGTAAGGGATTTTTCATGTATAAAGGATGCTATAGAAATACTTTCTGTTTTAAACATTGTTTCTTAGAAATTGGAAGTTGTACTTCCCTGGGAGAAATCACAAGTCAATGGAATTTAAGGCTAAAAGGGAATTTAGAGATCATCTAATTTGATCCTCTGGTTTCTCAGATGAGGATATCTGGGAACAGAGGTTTCCAGAGATCTGTCTGGGCTCACACAGCCAGGTAGTAGCAGAATGTGACTGAAATGTGAAACTTAATCCAGACCTATCAATTACTTGGATTTGACCTCACACATTGAATATAGAAGGTCTAAGTGGCATCCTACCAACTATGCCATGCCTTCCTTTCACTGGGGTAGATGTTATACCCAAACACTCTGAAAAAAAAAAAAAAGATATTTTTAAAAAGCACATCCCTTCCAAAACACATCAGTAAGTGTTGCTCCTGTTGCCACACAGGAGGAAGTACAGCTGCAGCTGGGCCTGGCTTGCTACCTTCTACCCAAGTTTCAATTTTCACTTCTATCAAGTTTACCTTTCATCTATATTAACTGTGTTTGCTTAATAGAGCAAGACAGGGCCTAACCACCACTATCAGAGCCCTGGCTGCAGCCCTGTTTCACTGCTTACCACAGTCCACGGTTCACAGCTCTTGCTATTTGGCAGAGATGCTGGGCTGCAGGATAAGCCTGCCATGTTCCACATTTGCCTGTCCTGTGATCTGGGTTACGTATGAATTGACACCTATGTCCTACTTGGAAAGAGGTTCATTTTCTTCTTTCTCTGGATGGGTCTTGCTTGCTTTCAGATGGAGTATGTTTCCTTAAGTGGTTTTGTTAAAAAAAAAATTTTTTTTTAAGAGAAGGATGCACCTGAGACTTGTACCCTCCTTTCTTCCTCCATCACTCCAGCTGTGGGTGATATCCCACCAAAGCTTGAGTGCTCTTCAGTTTGCATGTAGGCGTTTAAAAGAACCTCAACGGAAAACTTTAGCTACTGAAAACCATAAACAGCAGAGTGAAAGGGACAGCAGAGAAGGATCCTTTTCATCTTGGTTAGAAAATGTAAATATGACTATACTCAGGCCACCCCATGGTCACTGAACATTAAAAAACAGTAAGATCAGGGGCTGGTCTTTCTGAAAACAGAACAGAAAGGAGTTGCTCCTTTCCTCAAGGTTTGGTCAGCCTGACCTGAAACTCAATACTACTCCAACTTGGTTCAAGGTCAGATCTTAGCTTTATGTCCTTTAGGACTTAGCTGTAGAGCAAGGAAGATAGTATTTGAGACCAGGACCATAGGGAAAGCATAAGAGTCACACGGACAAGGGGTTAGGGAGGTCCTTTGGAGTACTGGACCAAAACAGCTCCTGGTACGGTTGCTCCTCGACCAATTTTAGATAAATATCCTGCATGACCTCTCTACAGGTGAAGGTAAACAGTTGCATGTTAGAACAAATTAGAAGTTAAGAAAGCATAGGATTTCTGAGAGATTACTGGGCTTAGCACTCAGCCTCCAAATAGATGCACTGAAACATCCAGGAAAGACACTAGACTGCTCTAATGAAGAGATTTACTCCATTCCCTAGGAGGAAGACTTGTTGGGGTCACAGAAAGGAGGGAACTCTAGGTAGCTTTCCTCGAAAATGCTAATGAAGGGGCTGAGATTATGGCGCAGTGGTAGCGTGCTCGCCTAGCACGCATAAGGCACTGGGTTCGACCCTCAGCACCACATAAAAATAAAATAAAGATATTCTGTCACCTACAACTAAAAAATAAACATTAAAAAAAAAAAAAGAAAATGCTAATGAAAACTTGTTATCTTTGACTCCAATCTTCCTTGTGATTTGTGACTTACTTATTTTTACAAGTGGCATTTCCCTTCTTTCAGTTTCCAAGTCCTCAAACTATGGACTCCTTTCTCTTTCCCTCTTTCCATCAAGTCTGTACTCAAGATCTATCAATCCCATGTCCTCAGGCTCTCTAGGTACAACCTCCTCTTTTCATTCTGTTTGCAATTTAGTTTAGCCTCCCATCACATCATGCCCAAACTCATCCTCTCTCAACATCCCTTTCTTTTTTAAAAATACTTTTTTTAGTCATAGATAGACACAATACCTTTATTTCATTTATTTTTTATGTGGTGCTGAGGATCAAACCCAGTACCTCACACACACTAGGCAAGCGCTCCACCACTGAGCCACAACCCCAGCCTTTAACATTCCTTTCTAGTTAAATTGACCTCAAGGTAATTTATGCTTACTGCCTCTATGGCCTAAAAACTGGCTTCTGCCACCATAATTTGCTGAATCTGCTCCCTGAAGATCACCAATAACAACCTGATTTCTAAATCCAGTGCCTTTTTCTATGCCATTCCTCCCAACTTCTTGGTAGTCCTTGACACCACTGGCCACCATTTCTTGTTCTTCAATGAAATCGTACCTCTCTTTGCTTCCCGATTGCTTCTTTCTACCTCCTTTTTCTTCCTCTGCCTCCTACCTACTTCCTTAATGCTCTGTTTTCTTCCCTGTGTACACCTATCCTATGGTAATTTCATCCATTCATAAGGCTCCAACTAGCATCTTTTTCTTTAATTTTTTTTAGTTGTAGATGGACACAATGCCTTTACTTATTTATTTTTATGTGGTGCTGAGGATCAAACCCAGTGCCTCGGGGCTGGGATTATGGTGCAGTGGTAGTGTGCTCGCCTAGCACGCATAAGGCACTGGGTTCGATCCTCAGCACCACATAAAAATAAAATAAAGATATTCTGTCACCTACAACTAAAAAAATAAACATTAAAAAAAACAAAAACAAAAAACCCAGTGCCTCACATGTGCCAGGCGAGCGCTTTACCACTGAGCCACAACTTCAGCCCTCCAACAGGCATCTTAAATAATTAATTCCCAAATATATATCTCTGGGTGTAAATTCTCCCTGTCTTCAGTCCTCTATTTCCACATTCTTCCAAAGTTATCTTCCCAGTTTTTCAGGCTACAATCCTTAGAGTCATCCTTCTTTTTTCTTATTTGCACCCCACTTTCAATCACTCTTTGTACCCAATCTCCAATCTGTGCCCCATTCACTATTCCCTGTGCCCATTATCACAATTCTCAGACCCCACTGCCTTTCCCACGACCCCTGGGCTCCATCTTGTTCTCCTTTCTCCTTCCAGCCCACCTTGTATATGACCATAAGGCTGCCCTTCCTCAAACTATAGCTCCTGTCATATTCTCATCCTGTTAAAACCTAACGAATTTTAACCAAACTAAACAACTTCCAAGTATTCTTCATTTTGTTTATATTATTTTCACTGCCTAAAGGTCTTTCCCTGACAATGTCACAGGTCTGAGTCCCACACATTTTCTAAGGCCAAACTCTTTCCCTTCTAAGTATGTCTTCTCCAATCTTCCCATCTGGAAAATAACAGGTTTCTTCTTCCTCCAAGTTTACTTATAAAACCACCTCATTTCCCCTATGGATATGTAAGCCTGCTGAGGGCAGAAGCAATACAGGGCATGTATGTGTACCTCAGTGTTCCCTATGACATTGCTTAACCTGTACCTATTAAAAGCAGAGGTTGCCTGGTGTGGTGGTATGGTAGTCCCAGTTACTTGGGAGGCTGAGCCTGGAGGATCACTTAAGCCTAGGAGTTTGAGGTCAGCCTGGGCAACATAGCGAGACCCCCAACTCAAAACAAACAAACAAATAAACAATAGACCTGAGGTTATATGGTTTTAAAACAGAAATTTTAGGGTTTTTACCATAGATCTATAAAGCTGGATGAGGGAATTGGAAGCAGACTTAAAAACACGTTTTATAGGTAAACCTGTGTACAAAGGAGTTTGAGAACTGCTGTTCTGGAGTTTTACCCAGTGCCCTGATAAAGTAGACATCCAATAAATTCTTGGTATCTAAATATACTATTACATTAGCCTCCTAACTGGCCTACAGTATATGCAACCTCTGTTATACTGTATCCTATTGCCAGATTAATCATCCTGTGGCAATAAAACCCTTGTTAGAAACTTTTCAATGATTTCATCTTGTTTACAGAATAAAGTCCGAACTCCTTGCACCAAGGCTTGTCCAGAACCTGCCCCACGCCTACCCGATCATCTCATTTCTCAGCCTTCTGGAAGCACCATTCTCTTTACATTTGAACCTTGCTACTCAGAGAAAAGTTCTTGATCCAGCATCCCTTGGGAGGTTGTTAGAAATACAGATACTCAGACCTCAGTCCAGACCTACTAGATCAGAATTTGCAGTTTAACAAGATCCTCAGGGTTCTTCTACAGTTTGAGAAGGACAATAGCAATCTGACTAATCATGGTCCCAAGCTGTTGTCCAGCCTTTCCCACACCTCAGATGTCCTTCCACCACACCAATGATCTATTCACATCCCAGATGCAGCTTAAATGCCTCTTCCTCCTTGCAATCTTCCTCCATACCCTTGATCAGAAGAAAGTTCTTCTTTTTCTTGGTTTCATATACCTGTTTTGTTCAGCTTTAAATTTAGCATGATGCAATTAACCTCTACACATCTTTGTACAATCATAACATGTTACATGTAAACCCAATAACACTGTCCCATTGAGTTACATTACATGCTCAGAGATGTTTGTCATCATTTTTCGCTGATTTTCAGTTGTCGGGGAAATGGCAACTCCTGAACTATTTAATAAAGACAGAAAATCATAAAGATCTGGCAATGAATACTCAAATATACTTGAGAAACTACTTCCATGTATATTTAAGTCTTTCATAAAGTGAATGGACCTTCTGTAATGTGAATAATCTCCCATTGTGTTTTTGCAAGTTCTAATCTTATTATTATATGTATCAGGTTTCTTAGACATTCAATTTAAATTGACACTTTAAAAAGACTATCAAGAATCTTCAAAGACACTAGCAAAATTTTATTTCTTAAATCAGGTTCCAGGGATGCCTGTTTTGTTAATATTCTGTAAACTGCACATGTAATTATATGCGTATTTTTGTATGTATGATCTATTTCATAATAAAAATGTTAAAGGCTTTCTAAGTAAATTTTTTATAATTGAACTTGTGGGGAAAAGAACATAGCAAACCACAAATTGCTGATAAAGGTAATTGCTATACGTTCCCAGAGGAGAGAAAAGATGTCTAAATTGAATCTAACCCATAGGAAATTAGATTAAACTAAACTTCTTTCTAAAGGAGCTGCTCTGGGGTACAATTGTTCCCATCTTTGTCTATGTTCAGGAGGCCTCTTAGGAAGATGACACACACTAACACACACACCCCCCAGAGAGAATTTTGTAGGCTGAAGAGAACAAAGGTCTGGCTGGCGGGGGCTGATGCACATGGTTTCATTTCCTGGGGTGATGGTTATCACATGAAAGGCTTGCACTCCAGAGTAGACATTTTTGGTTTCACCTGAGACATTGCAAAAACAATGGGTCCTGGAAAGGATCCAACATCTAAATCCTTCAGGGGCAATAGCAGTCTCAGCCAACTGTGCCTCAGTTTGTTTTTACAGGCACATAAAATGCTCGGTTGGAGAGAAGAACCTATCAAAGTCGCAAACAGAACAGGCAACTTGGGTGTCTTGGAGAGCATGTTGTTACTGGGAACTTCCTCATGTTAAAAAGGAGGTTCTAAATTTCCATCCTAAACTACAGGATCTCAGAATCCAACTTTGAGAAGGACTGAGTTTGAAGTAATAGCCTCAAGTTTGCCAGTGATACTGTGAGAAGGGCTAGAACAAGACAGAGGCTTTTAGGGAAGACACAAACCGGTGATGTTGTTTAAGTGTTTTACAAGGATCTGGGGTCATAACCATGAAATTCTCAGCACATGCAAAAGTCAACTGGATAACAAAGAAGCTTAATCATCTTAATGTGGCATTTTAATGATGCCACTGATTTGCTATGCCAATTCAGAGATAATGAGGCCCTAATGCTACAGATGTTCAGCCAGGCTAAAAGAAAGGGGGGGGGGGCTTTTTGAGCATGCCATTTTCTAACTACCCAATTAAACAAATTGTGAAAGCATCTAAATAGTTTACCAGGTTTTGACAGCTGTTAATAGGATTTAGAAGCTTGAAGCACTAAAGAGCAAAATGGGAGATATATGTATTGTAGGTATTTAGCCTACGGAGTTTGTTGCTATCACCCAATCCAGCACAAGCAGATGAACTACAACAGATTCCCTTATAAAATTAATATCCATACTTCTTTCTCACAATGGCCTCTTTGTATTAGGAATGGGAACACTGAAATCATGGGTCATTTTCATTTTCTAATTCACACTTTTATGGATATTATGTAATGAGAGACAAAAACCTGCAATATTTTGAGAACTAAAAAATAGTTTCAGAATTTCTTTACTAGTAAAATTAAAAAGTTTCAATGCAAACTAAACTTATGATTATTGATTCACAGGATCTATTATGCTTTCTTCTTTCTCTTATTTTATTTTTTAAAATATTTTTTTAGTTGTCAATGGATCTTTATTTTATTCATTTATTTATATGTGGTGCTCAGAATCAAATCCAGTGCCTCACACATGCAAGGCAAGCGCTTTACCACTGAACCACAACCCCTGCCCTTTCTTTTATTTTAAAGCTTAAAATGATGGACAGTTATTAACTTTAAAAATTCCTCTTTTAAAATTAGGAAAAACTGGAAAAGGTGATTCAGACTAACAGGAGATAAAATATTAATATTTCAATAGCAAAGAAATGATAGATTTGAGTAATATGTGGTTGGTTTAAGTTCTCATTAAAACATGTTCTCATCAAACTTTTAAATTTCCCCATATAGAATCTACACTGGTAATTAGTAAATCATGTCACTTCAAATGCAAGAGCATTAGCATGAAAACATGAAAAATGTTTCATTTGCAAAGGACTCCCCCCAATTTTACTGACATTAATCTTTGTCTTATTATCTGATTATCAAATAGGTCATTTAATATAAATAATTTTGTTCAATAAGCAATTCTTTGTTTCCCCATTAGAACAGAGAAGATTCGTCACTTTTAACAACAGGGATACACAACTCATGAGCAGTAGGTGAGGTTCCTGTTGCTCAGTTGAGCTAAACTCCTCAATGTCATGGAACCAGGTAAAGTTCTTTATCTAAAACTGTTGGAAGAACTGGAGAACATGATGTATGAAAGTTCTTTCCAAACCATAAAGCAGTCTACAAATATAAAATTCATGTTGTCAATTATAGAGATTACCTTTTTCTGTTATTTTGCCATGAGTTATATGATTTTGTGTTTATATTCCTGGAAAAAACACTGCTATTCATCAAAAATAGTGGATGAAATATACTTAAAGAGGTTGAGGTTTTAGATGTTGTCTAAATAGTAAAGATAGACTAAAGTATGCACTTGGTAGAAATCTCATTCATAAATCCAAAAGAAAAAAACAATTTTTTCATTTAAAATTCTCTTACATGAACTATTGACTCTATCTTTTAAAAAGTTAATTTAAAAGTTAAAGCATTTTAAAATATACTTCTTAGAAAAATTATTATCCATATACAATTAAATTGGCTAAAAACATTCTGACAGTCACCATATCAAACTCAGGACTACAGGTAAAGAGAAGGAATGAAAATGTCTTCCATATTCAGAGCCTAAGAAGGTCCTGGTGTATCTAGTGTGTGTTATATTATGTGATGGTTAACATGTGTATTCCCCATAAAAACTAGAAGTATCTTCAAGCCAGAGGTGGGATTTTAATATTTGTGTCCCCAGACTTTATCAGGAGGATCAGTTACTTTAGAAATTGAATGAACTTCTTGGGCAGCCTAAGCCAATTTACTGATAATAACCAGGCCAGGGAAGGAAGAAGTAGTAAATGAATGAGGACAATTTGGCCCTATTGGTCTACAACAATCTGAAGCTAATATGCAACATGTACATTTTCTCCTTTAGAACACATCAGAAGAGGCCCAAGCCCCATGGTGATGACCAGTTTTCCCGCTGACATCTTTGCTCTCTGTGGTCTGGCTTCTGCCCCTCCTACTCCATCCCTTTGCAACAGTATGCCCTGCTTCTTGATCATCTTCCCTTAGCTCCACTCTTCACTGGTTCTCTTCCTTCCTCACTTATTTTCTCTGTTTACTCCTCTGTCTCCTAGATGTGAATGATATCCAGGGGTCTGTTTCTTTTTAAAAATATTTTTAGTTGTGGATAGACACAGTATCTTTATTTTATTTATTTATTTTTATGTGGTGCTGAGAATCAAACTCAGTGCCTCACATGTGCTAGGCAAGTGTTCTACCACTGAGCTACGACCCCAGCCCTAGGAGTCTGTTTCTTGAAATTTTTGCCTCTTCACTTTACCATCTCTCTCCTGATCCAACTTTTTATTGCTGATTATTTCCAAATCCACTTCCAAAAGACTTTCCTTCTAAGCCCCAGGCATATACTTCCGATCACTTCCTGGATTTCCTACACTTGGTTCATACTCCAACAAGTTGCAAACTAGCTTATTATTTTTCTTCTTCTTCTTCTTCCTTTCCAAAACTACTCCTACTATAACATGCCCATTTCCGCTCCACACAGTGCTACTCAATGTCAGTGTCTGTATTTTGTTCTGCTTGTATCCTCAACATTTAATACTATGCTTGGTACAGAGCTCAGTGACTGCTTACCAAGTAGAAGGAAGAAAGGGGAAAAGGTGAGAAGAAAAGAAGGAAGCAATGAACAATCACTTTGTTCTTTGCCTCAAGTACAAAATTAGGGTTGTTAGTGTTTTTAAAAATCACGCAGATTGCAATTTTGCCTAAAGCTACCACATTAACTCAGAGTAGAGGGAAACAATAAATGGTATTTCTAACTAAAGGTATACCAATCAGACCCAAAGGGTATAAAGAGCTCTTGAAGGAGAGGGAAATGAATACAAAGATTAAAAATTAGAAGATTCTTGGGCTGGGTTTGTGGCTCAGTGGTGGGGCTCTTGCCTTGCATGCGTGAGGCACTGGGTTCGATCCTCAGCACCACATAAAAATAAAGATATTGTGTCCATCTACAACTAAAAAATAAAAATAAAAATAAATTAGAAGATTCTTATTCTTTTTAACATGAAATTAATTAAATTAAAAAATACACCAAAAGTAATATAAACATCACCATCTGTAATGTATTATTTGGATTTTTGGCCCTCTCTGCTTCCTCTCCTTTACTGGCTTTCAAATAATGGAATCAGAGCACTGAGAAATATTGAGGAGATTCACTACTGTCTTCTCCTAGGTGAATGTCTAACATCAAAAGCACACAAGGGAACAAGCTATCTTGTCACTGGAACATGTTCCTCCCTGGGGGTGAAGCACAGCAACTGCTTAACAGCTGCCCAGTTACACACTTTAAGGCTGCAAGCAAAACTACATCCTAGCTCAACCAGAAACTGTGGAGGAAATATTGTCTAGCAGAATAAAACTAGAATGGAGTCTAGCCAAGAAACTGGAGAACATGTACCTTCTCTTTCAAATGGCAATTCCAAATGATCACAAATAGGTTTCTACTAATCATATTCAAATGATGGAGTAGATCCTGATAATTACAGGGAGGGGACAAAATGGAATTTAACTCTTTCTTTTCCTATTGAAAATACATTTGAATGCTTTGCAGTAACTAGTTAGGTGACCTGAACAAGTCACTTGACTTCTATGAATTTCCTCATTTGTGCAAAGATAATATCTATACCTCACAGGGTTGTCACAATAATGAAATTAAGCAAGATAATGTGTGTAAAGGTACTAGCATAGTAGCTGACACATAATGTTTATGATCTTGAGTTAGGCAAGGTCTAAGATTTCTTAGATATGACACCAAAAGCCTGATTCATCTTACAACTCAATAATAAGACAAATAACCCAATTAAAAAACATACAAAAGATTTGAACTGACATTTCATCAAAGAAATTATACATATGGACAATAAACCAATGAAAAGACACTTGACATCATCAGTCATTAGAGAAATGCAAATTAAATCCACAATGAGATACCCCTTCACACCCACTAGAATGGTTATTATCAAAAAGACAAACAATGATGAGTGTTGGCAAGGATGAGGAGAAAATGGTACCCTCATATGTTGCTGGGGGGGATATAAAATGGTGCAGCCATTTGCAAAACAATTTGGCAGGTGATAGGCAGCCTTCTAAATGGCATCCAGTGATCTCCCTTTCTAGTATCATCCCGTGGTATAATCTTCCTTTGAGTGTGGGCTGGACCTAGGTGATTTGCTTCTGATGGCAAAAAGTAATGGGAGGTGTCACTTCTGTGATTAGGCTATAAAAGACTAAGTTGAATCATGTTCATAATCTCTCTCTCCTTGTGTGCTTCTCTGAGAAGTAAGCTGGACAGCCTATATGGCAAGGAATAGGAGGCAGCGCCTGGCCAACCCCCAAGTCTCACAACTCTCAGGACTGAATCCTGACAATGACCATGAATGAATTTGTTTGGAGATGACCCTTCCCTAGTCAAGCCCTTGTATGAGACCACAGTTAAGGTCAGTGTCTTAACTGCAGGCTTGGGAGGGACTCTAAAGCAGAGGACCCAGAGACAATGTGCTTGTATTCCTGAGGTTTTACATTTATATTGTTTTAAGCTGCTCAGGATTGGAGTAATTTCTTATGCACCAATTGATAACTAATACAGGCAGTTTCTTATAAAATTAAACAAATTTACCATATAACCCTGCAATTGCACTGAGGTATCTACTCAAAAAATAAATAAAAAGAAAAAAGAAAAAAAAGAAAGAAAGAAAAAAATAAGAAAACATATGTTCACATAAAGACTTGTATATAAATGTTCATAGCAGTATTGTTCATAAAAGCTAAAAAAGGTAAATAATCTGAATGTCCATCAGCCAGCCAACTGATAAATAAAATGCACTGTATTAATACAATGGAATACTACTCAGAAATAAAAAGAAACAAACTCTAGATACACACAGTAACATGGATGAACTTCAAAAAGTAAGCAAAAGAAGTCAGAAGTAAAAGGTTATGTACGGTGTTATTTCATTTATACAAAATGTCCAGAAATGAATATCTATAGAGACAAAAACCACATTAGCAATTGTCTGGGGCTGAAAGTAAGAATGGAATTGACCACAAACAGGTACAAGAAGTTTTTAGGGTGATGAAAATGTTCTAAAACATGGTGGTAGCTGTCCACAACTCTGTAAGTTTACCAAAAGAGTCAATGAACTGAACACTTTACAAGGTATGAAAATTACAGCAAGATGAATACTGTTTTAAAAAGAAGAAATCTATACACATTAAAAATTAAAAATAAATGGATAGCTAGCTAGCTACCTTCTTACTAACTCTGCCTCAAAGGGGAGATTTTTAACTACCCATTTATCAGCTACTACAAGAAGATCAAAACAAATACATGGTTTTTTTAAAGCTATGACCAAACTCACAAATCCTTAAAAGACTATCTTTTAGGCATTTAGAGACTGAGATGGAGCACTTGCTTAGTATATGGAAGGCACTGGGTTCCATCTCCAGCATCACACACACACACACACACACGAAAACCCTTCTAACTCCTCTTTATTCTCATGCAGATGATTTCATGGTCTTTTAAATGAAATTAGCAATAATAAATTGTTAAAAAAAACACAAGATACATCTCCTACTTGGTAGTAGGAAAGGAGGCTAAAATAGTCAATTATAAAATAGTTGGACTGATAGGATATCTCTTGTACTTAGTTATTTTATTATCAATTTCAGATACATACCTAACTACTGATTTTTGCTTTTTCTAAATTGTGCTATAATCCATAAGGATACAGATTTTCAAACTGTAGGTTACTTCTTTGCCATATTTGATGCTTCATTGACTATACTGTCTCAATTTGTATTCTGTTATAACTTAGTGAACTTTGCTAGGCTATAATTATCAATTAGTTAATGGGTACATCCTTTATATGCAAGTCAGCATTGGTATGAATGAACATGAGGGAGTCCTCTGAGGTTCATTCAAGTATATAAGAGCTTACTTTTCTCATAAATAAAAAGAAGAAAATAAAGAATTCTCTTTTCTATGTGGTCTCAGAGAAAGAACTAGCACAACCTGAAGGACTAGAAAATCAAGCTGATGGTGAGTAAGGGACAGGTCATATAAAAATGCCAGAGATGGCTTTGGGCTCCCAGCAATAAAGGAGGTAATAAAAGACCATTAAGTTGTTTCCAAATTTGGGTGGGTAGGAAGTATGGTTACAAGCCTGGACTGACTTAAATTCATCAAAAGCCTTTCAATATTTTCTCTAGGGCTGCTCTGAATTTACTCAAGGGGTAACAAAGGATAACAAAGGCATATCTGGGATTTTTGCTTCTGTAGACGCAGGTGCAGAAAAGCCTGGTTCTAACAAATCTTGTCAATGTCTTTAATGCCACCAGACTGACGAATATAGTGAAATATCTGTCATGATCCCATTTTTACTTTTTCAGTTGACATAATTAACAAATCTATTAAGGGTAAGGTCACAAATTATTTTTAATTATTAAACCATGGGTCTCCATATGTTACTGTTTAGACAGCATTACCCACTGCAGAATACAGTCTTCAAGACTGTCATTCCTGCAACCTCAAATCTAGATCCAACTGCAGTCAGTTTAAAGCAGATTTCAACCAGACAGCTAAATGAGAAAACATCTGGACCTACCAGTCAAACTGAGAAAGGTCACATGTTAAATCCAGATAATCTTGTTTATTGGTGTTTGAAGGTTATACACCAAGGGCTGGATTACCAGGGTCCTCCTTTAGGCCTGGCTTTGACATCTTCATTCATCTGCTGTGTGTGTGTGACACTTTAAAATCCAAAGCCTTAAAACTACTATACTGTTAGTCACTTCCAAATGTAATTTTCTTAACTCTGAGCCCAAATACTCTGCCAACCAATTGCTGGACTTCTGATTAAATACGGCAAGAAACCTCATTATAGAACTGTCAAGTGTAAACATCTATTCTTTTAAAAACTGTTTTCAGAGACTGAGGATGCAGCTCAGTGGTACAGTACTTGCCTAGAAAGCCTGAGGCCCTGGGTTCAATACCCAGCACTAAAATTAGAAAACAAAAAACAGCAGGGCACAGTGGCATACACCTGTAAGTCTAGCAACTCAGAAGGCTGAGGCAGGAGGATCGTGAGTTCAAAGCCAGCCTCAGCAGATTAGTGAGGCACTTAGCAACTCAGTGAGACCTTGTCTCTAAATAAAATATTAAAAAGGGCTGGGGATGTGGCTTAGTGGCTAAGTACCCCTGGGTTCAATCCTGGGTACCAAAAAAAAAAAAAAAAAGAAGAAAAAAGAAAAAGAAAAGAAAGAAAGAAAAAGAGAAATGACAACAACCAAACAAAAACAAAATCTGAGGACTGAGGCTATAGCTCAGTGGTTGAGCACTTGCCTACCATGTGTGAGGCACTGGGTTTGATCCTCAGCACATGTAAATAAATAAAATGAAGGTGTAAAAAATACAACAACATTAAAAAAGTTTCAAATTTCCATCTAGCATTTTTCTATGCATGAAGCCACCTGCAATTTATCCATCAAAATTAAGAAAAAAGAGCCTGGTGTACTGGTGCATGCCTATAATACCAGCTACTTAGGAGGCTGAAGCAGGCAGATCCCAAATTATAGGCCAGCCTGGGCAAAAAGTGAGACTTTTGAGACTTTTGTCTCAAAACAAAAAGGGCTATGGATGTAGCTCAGCAGTACAGCACTTGCTTAGCATGTGTGAGGCCCTGGGTTTGATCCCTAATACCACTAAAAAAGTAAATAAAATTTTAAAAATTAAATTAAATTATTACCCTAGGATAGGTTTTGTGATTGTGATAAAGAAAGGGGAGTGGGCTATCTTAAGATTTTTTCATAATCATTGTATATTATTTCAGATACACACAGAACTAAACCAAAATTGTTTGTGTTGGAAGCAGTTCCACAGGCCAACAAATACACAACCATCATGAAAACATAGGTCAAGAGCCTTAAGACCTTTTATGCTTTGGTTAGATCTTTTAATCTCTTCTGGGTTGTGGACTTCTGGGAAAACTGTACTCTTGGCCCAGAAAAATGTACACATGCCTACAAACACAAAATTTCTCAAACTATTGGAGAGATTTATCAAACCCTTTGAGATGGAAGGTTGATAATTGTTGCCCCAGGCCTTTAAATAAGGTCAGGTTTAAATTGAAGGTTCCTTTGAGTTATTCTTTGGGTACTATATGACAATAGTTGGCATTCAAACTTTTTGCTTAAGTATCCTCAAAAGAAATTTGAAGGGGTTGAGATTGTGGCTCAGTGGTAGAGAGCACTTGCCTGGTACATGTAAAGTACTGGGTTCGATCCTCAGCACCACATAAAAATAAATAAATAAAATAAAGATAATGTGTCCATCTACAAGCCGGGCGCGGTGGCTCAAGCCTGTAATCCCAGCACTCAGGGAGGCTGAGACAGGAGAATCGCGAGTTCAAAGCCAGCCTCAGCAATGGCGAGGCGCTAAGCAACTCAGTGAGACCCTGTCTCTACATAAAATACAAAATAGGGCTGGGGATGTGGCTCAGTGGTAGAGTGCCCCTGAGTTTAATCCCCGGTACC
>PVHX01007770.1:0-19959 GCA_004024805.1 Geosciurus inauris | reverse complement strand
TAATGTGTCCATCTACAACTAAAAAAAATTTTAAAAAAGAGAGAAATTTGAGGTTTTATATTTCTCCCTTATATAGAATGGACGTTAAGAAGATATTAAGGTGAAATTTCCATTTTCATCATAAGTTTACTCTTAAAAATAGATAATTATTTATTGTAAATAATAGTGGTTTAAACTTTTAAGACACACTTTCAGATGTATCTGATGAAACATAAACATCTGCAATTTGATTTATTCCATTATAAATTAACAAATATACAAATTAGCTTTTTAAAAACTAATACCTTTTCTCCTTCAAGTTCTATTTCCATTTCACTTTACTCTTACATTACACTACTCTTACATTCTCAGGTCTTCTATTGCTCAGCCTATTATGTCTCTCCAACCAAAGAGAGAGAGAGAGAGAGAGAGAGAGAGAGAGGAAGGAAGGTAGATTATTTTTGTTACCATGAAGTACAATGTGTCAAAACAATTCCTTCCATATCAAATTATTAGCACCAACTGATTAAAACCATCTTGATATAATTGTTTAAAATATATATCTATATATTTAGTTGTTGGACCTTCATTTTATTTATTTATTTATATGCAGTGCCGAGAATTGAACCCAGTGCTTCACACATGCTAGGCAAGTGCTCTACCACTGAGCCACAACCCCAACCTGAGATTATAATTGCTAAGACAGAAATACTGATGCAGGGGGAAACATCACAACCAACGCTACAAAGTAGGAAGCCCAGAAACTGCTCGCTTATATAGGGAATTTGTGTGTGTGGAGCGGGGGTACCTGGGTTGAACTCAGGGGCACTCAACCACTGAGCCACATCCCCAGCCCTATTTTGTATTTTATTTATAGATAGGGTCTCACTGAGTTGCTTTGTGCCTTGCTTTTGCTGAGGCTGGCTTTGAAATTAGGATCCTCTTGCCTCAGTCTCCCGAGCTGCTGGGATTACAGGGGTGGGCCACCACACCTGGCTAATATTCTTAATCAATAATCTTCAAATATAAAAAGTAAAGTTTTGGGGGAATATATCTCTTAATGAGAAGGATAAAGGATAATTTGCAAGTGTCTGATTAAAGAAATTATCGAGTTGATCCTTTGTTGTGCATCCTGAAAGTACTTGTACCGTAGAGATGGGTGAGGGATATATGCCTTTCTTTAATGAAACAGAAAAGGATCATTCATTGCAAAGGGGGAGATAGGAAAAATGGCAGCAGCTTCTAAGGAAGATCAGTTTTAGGAAGAGAACATACTGAACTTGAGAACCTGGAAATTTATTCTCTTAAAATCATCCACATCCATTCAATCCTTGGAAAACCTTCCCAGTGTTTGAAGAACACAGTTAAAAAACAAAGCCCATTACCAAAATGTACTTACATGCTCTCCTTCACCTTATTTGATTAATCAACAATTGTTTAATGAGCACTTATGGACAAGGAAAGAGATGAATGGACAAATGGATGGTTGGAAGGGAAGGCAGAAAGAAAAAAGGATAGAACATTTATTATCTGCCCAGAACTTTGGCATAAAAGAAGAATATGACTAAAAAAGATTGTCCTTGCCATGTCTTTGGCAAAAAAGACACTGTCACAACACAAATGTACAAATATGGCTATAACAGGATTAGTGACTGCCTCCAGTTATCCACCCCACTCCCTTCTCAGAGAAGGAAGCTAAAGTTCTTCTGCTGTGGGAGTGGGCAGAAAGTAACAGCTTCATGGTCCTTTAGAACTTTTAAAGTTTAATGCATGTCAACTATGTCCAGTCTACACTTCACAGTTGTTGTTTTGTGCTTTTTAAAAAGCATATGTCCAGGGCTGGGGCTGTAGCTCAGTGGTAGAGCGCTTGCCTAGCATGCGTGAGGCACTGGGTTCAATCAGCACCACATATAAATAATAAATGAATAAAATAAAGATCCATCAACAACTAAAAAAATATTTTTTTTAAAAAAAGCATATGTCCACAATGACTATATTTCATTAACTTTACAATAATATGACCCCCCAAATTTTATAAGAAAATTTCTGGATCCTATCTACTATATTATAGGGAGAACAGGGAGATCTCATATACTCTTCTTATCTCCAACACTATTCTCCTTTATGCAAATTACTTTACCCCAACAAAAGCCCCCTCTGGGTTTATACATTATTAGGAAAAAAGAAAAAAAGAAAAGAAAAACAAACTTGTGAGCCAAGGAGATGTTCTTTGTTCAGTCTTCAGGTCAGTGGTGTGCTGGTAAATGCTTACCAACCAACACTGTGAGGGGGAAGGGTTTTGCTGATTTCAGTGCTATAAACAGCCCACCATAGCCAATTTCACGCTACCAGTGTGAAGTCAGCCAGCTCACAAAATTCCTGCAAATAAATTTATTTATTTATTTATATCAGGGATTAAACCCAGGGTGCTTAACCACTCATCCACATTCCCAGCCCTTTTTAAATATTTTATTTAGAGACAGAGTCTCACTGAGTTGCTCAGAGCCTCACAAGTTGCTGAGGCTGGTTTTGAACTCTCTATCCTCCTGCCTCTCAGCCTCAGGAGTTGCTGGGATCACAGGCATTCGTCCGGCAAACTCCTGAAAATTTAACAGGACAGTGAGCTGGCTCTGGCACACCACCAGGACTATCCTTTTCGCTCTGCAGGGTCACCCCTTCATGTGGCTATCAAACTGCACCAGGGTCCACGATGGCCCAGTCACCATGGCTGGTGCCAAACCTTGTGTGAGCCCAGAACTCACTTGGCAAGAGCGGCTGCCATCAGAGTCCGCATGCTCCTCTGGGTGTTTCATGTGTGTCTGTTAGCCCTACTGGAAGGCATCAAACGACTGCTCCACAGAAGAAGAAAAGTGAGAAGGGGAAAATTCCTAAGGATCCACTAAGGACAGTGGGAAGACCCATTTTACTTTAATAATTTCAACGGTCTTCTTTGCAGATACCAAATGTACGCCTACAGTCTTCTTACTTCACTGTTACCTAGCCTGGTTTAAAAAAAAAAAAAAAATCCAGAGATGTTTTTTTGTTAAAAAGTTTCAAGGAGACACGTCTTGGTTTATCACCAACAGAACCGCTGTGTGACATGGTGGAGCTGTAACACTCAGCCCAGTGCAAGCACATAAAGAAACCCCCTGAGTGAACTTGTGCAGCAATGCGCTGTTGATTTTGTAAGATAACCCCTGCATCCCATAAGCGACAGGCTTGATCTGGGCTTGAGAGATATAATATTTTGATAAAAAAGGCACTTCCTTTTGAAGCATGTATTTGCGTATGCTGAGCCATATGCTGGAACCTCAGCGATCGAGAGGCGAGGCTGACTCTCTCCCCCAGCTCGCTCCAGCCACCTCCTTCACACATCTATTGTGGCAGCAATTAGCATCCATGAACCACAAATGTGGCTTGTTTTACCCCACCCCTTTCAGCTGCATCAAAGTAGTGAGTACTTCTTTTTTTTTTTTAAATATTTTTTTAGTTGTTAATAGACTTTTATTTTATTCATTTATTTATATGCGGTGCTGAGAATCAAACCCAGGGCCTCACACATGCAAGGCAAGTGCTCTACCACTGAGCCACAACCCCAACCCCGTGAGTACTTCTTATAAGCACAAAACAGCTGCACACCTCAAAAGGGATTGAGACAGTGCCATGGAAAGTTACTGAAGATGAGAGCTATGTTTCCTAAGGAGGGAAGGATAATTTTTTTTCAGTTCTTTAATTCAAACATCTCTACAGCACAAAATGTTACAATAGAGAAATTTTATTTTTTTTATTTTTTTTTAAATATTTTTTAGTTGTAGATGGACACAATATCTTTATTTTTATTTATTTTATGTGGTGCTGAGGATCGAACCCAGTGCCTCACGCATGCGAGGCGAGTGCTCTACCACTGAGCCACAATCCCAGCCCCAATAGAGAAATTTTAAGGCCTTTCAATAAATTACCAAGTTTGACTTTTCTTGGGGAACCTGGCAAGAACCATAACTCTAACAGGACAGAAGAAATCAAACAAAAACACTGAATACTACTGTACAATTAATTAAAAGGAAATCTCTTTCATGATGGACATCAGGTATATTTGCTATGCAGTTTTAAAGTTAGGAGATGGAGGGTTTGGTGTGTTGACAGTGTCTTTCTGGAATCTCAGACTGTGACTCTATTAAAAAACAGGGTCATTATAGATGTAATTACTTTAGATGAGGTCACACTGGATTAGGCTAGGCCCTAAATCCAATGACTGCCATATTTTTATAAGAGGAGAGGACATACAGAGAAACTCAGGAAAGAGGGCCATGTACCAACAGAGGTGGAGATTGGGGTGAGGCTTCCAAGAGCAAAAAAAATTAAGAATTGCCAGAAGCTAGAGAGGCTTCCCTGGAACCTTCAGAGGGAGAATAGTTCCCTAGAATGGAGAAAGAAGAAATTCATGTTGCTTTAAGCTACTCGGTGTGTGGTGATTTGTTACGGAAGCCCTGGGAAACTAACACAAAAGGTAAATGTGCAACATGGGCAGGGTAAGTGGCTGCTGTCCATGGGTACTGAGGGATGTTGTACACTTTCTGCCCCAAGAGTAGCTCTAGAATGAATGGCTAGTCTAAGCAGGAAGAGATGAGGACTGCTAAAAAATGAGGACTGTAGAATGTTAAATGCAGGGAGCTGGCAGCCAAACTTATATTCCCTAAATCTTCAAGGAGGGAAATCAATGCCATTGGCAAACACACATAGAATCACAGCTTCATAACATACATGCTCACAACAGGCCCTTTCCATTCGTTTTCTAAGTGAGAAATGGCAAAGATGGGAATCCAGTGTCAGAGAAGGAAAGACTGAAAAAGCAAGCTGTGAAAGTTCCACCTCAGTCTTCTACTCTTAACTCCGTGTCCTTTCTCCAAGGCCCTGCTGGGTTGGCACTCCACCATCTTGCACTTCATCTCTACCTGCCAATATCCCTGGGTACCTAGTGTTAAACACATCTTACCTGTAGCCCTGATCTCGAGAGGCTTTGATTTTCCTGTGTTCCTCTGAGATCATAGGCCACATATAAGCCATAAGTGTATTCTTTCTAATGACGTTTTAATATTGTTTTAGCTTCTGTTTTTGACATCACAGTATCCTGCTGACATCTGAAATTCAAGAAGAGGGTCCTAATATCCTTTGCATTCAATGAAGTGAATACATTCTCCCAGCACTCACTGGATGCTAAACAAAAATAAAGACTTAGGGATCTCTGGGCCATTTCCTACTGCTCAAATCAGTCTGAAGACAGTTGCAGTTGGACACTAAGAAGAGGAGAAGTAATAATTGTTCATAGGTGCCGATGACAAAGCTGGAAAAAGAACTATGAACCTCTTCATTCCCAGTGTTTTCCAATCCAATGGAATTATACTGCTTCACTGGAAAGCCTTTTCAGAAAGATGTAAATGTGGGATATTAAGGTTCTTTTTTTCAAAAAGTTTATAATGTAATGAAGTGAAATCTTGTCATATACAAACAATACCAGATAGAACATAATTAGGTATGTAAACAAGTGCTAATAGAACATACTCCAAAAACTCAGCTCTGAGACTACACTGGGGGAGCTGGGATAGTGTAAGAAGGCCTCATGAAGAAATAAACTTGAGGGGCTGGGGTCGTGGCTCAGTGGTAGAGCGCTTGCCTTGCATGCGTGAGGCACTGGGTTCGATCCTCAGCACCACATACAAAATACATACATAAGTAAAATAAAGGTTGTTTAAAAAAAAAGAAAGAAAGAAAAAGAAATAAACTTGAGTTGATGTAACTATTACCTGTGAATTATCCTTATGGACTTCAGTTTTCAGGAAGAAAGGAGGAACCAACTAAGTGGTTATACAACATTTCATCCACATAGAGTTTTACTCCTGATTAATTTGTGTAAATTGCAGTGGAAGAGAGCTCAACTACATGTGCATATGATGAACAGAGCTGTTAATGGCTGAAAATATATATATACACACACATATATACACACACAAACATACATCTACATATAATTTTTAAAATAACAGTGTTAGAGTCCCACTGATACCTTTTTAAGATGTTTATATGAATGTTGTTCCTTTCAAGGAAGAAAAGCTTTCTTTTTTGGTGGGGCAGGGGGAGTACTGGGGATTGAACTCAGAGGCACTCGACCACTGAGCCACATCCCAAGCCCTATTTTCTATTTTAGAGACATGGTCTCACTGAGTTGCTTAGCACTTCGCTTTTGCTGAGGCTGGCCTTGAACTCACGATCCTCCTGCCTCAGTCTCCTGAGCCATTGGGATTACATGCATGTACCACCATGCCTGGCCCCAAAAGCTTTCTTAACTCATCATATAATTAAAGTATACACTAGGCTAGGAGTAATAAATTATAGCCTGCAGGTTGGCTCACTGTCTGTTTTTGTAAATAAAATTTTATTGGTATACAACTACGCCCATTCATTTTATGCTTCTTTTCTGGTTGTTTTACACTATAATGGCAGAGTTGAAGAGCTATAATAGAGATTGTACGGCTCACACATTCTAAGATATTTACTATATGGCCCTTTATAGAAAATGTTTGCCAACCCCTGTACAAGGTTCCTAGGAATATATTGCAAAAATATATATAGTATTTGTGGAGTGGGAAACAAGCAAATTTATGCTATATGTTAACATCTATACAATTTTCCAAATATTTTTATTTCTATTTTCAAACAATTCTAGTTGGATAAAGACTTTTCCCCCCTAAAAATTAGTCTGTCTTTCCAAAAGAGAAAAGATAGTGTATTCCCATCAGGGCCTGAAATTTTCTGTAAAGTAACTTACTAAGAACAAAACTTGACATTTCATTATTTTAAGATGTAAATTAAACATTATAATTATTCTGAATTTAAAGCACCCCAGAAAGGTTAGTTTCTAAAACATTTTAAAGGACATCTTAGAAAATCTTAGAAAAATGGGCTGCGGTCATGGCTCAGTGGTAGAGCACTTGCCTAGCATGTGTGAGGCGCTGGGTTTGATTCTCAGCACCACATATAAATAAATAAATAAAATAAAGATCCATCAACAACTAGTAAAAATCTTTAAAAAAAATTTTTAAAAAAGAAAAAAATTAGAAAATGCTTCCATTAAACTTAAAATAGGATTCTCTAAAGCATGTTTTCTGTAATTGTTATTACAATTTAGCTAAATTTCTCTAATTACTTTTAAAAGTATAATCCTGGGGCTGGGGTTATAGCGCAGTGGTAGCGTGCCTGCCTAGCACGTGTGAGACACTGGGTTCAATCCTCAGCACCACATAAAAAAATTAAAAAATAAAAATAAAAAAGATATTCTGTCCACCTACAACTAAAAAATAAATAAATATTTTTTTTAAAAAAAGTATAATCCTAACACCAATATATTTTTTTGTACAGGGGGTTAAACCCAGTACCAAAGTTAAGCACCCACCAAGCCACATTCCTAGCTCTTTTTATTTGGAGGCAAGGTCTCCCTAAATTGCTTAAGGCCTTGCTAAATTGCTGAGGCTGGCCTTGAACTTACGATCCTCCTGCCTCAGCCACCAGAGTCACTGCGATTACAGGCGTGTGCCACCACAGCCAGTCTAACTCTAGTCTTTATGTGCCTTTGTGCTGCATATGGTGGAAGTATCTTATTGTACAATAGATATATCTTCTACCAGGCAATGATGCTTTTCAATTCTATCACTTCCATAATTTAGTGTGTATAATTTGAACATATTGATCATATTGCATCTGTTTTAAAAGCAAGATCCTATGATCACTTTTTCCAAAATTGAGTCCAAATTAATAGTACAGTAATAAGTTTGGAAGTGAATTACGAAAGAATGGAATCCATTACAATAATCAGACTAGACTAAAGTTAGCCTATTCATTTCTTTCTGAGGGAATCTTAGAGGAAAGAACTGTATCTTCTCTCTTCCCCAAATTATTTGGGATGACTGATCATGTTTTCTAGTGTCTACCAAGAATAGCCTGACACTTCCAGATCCTTAGCAACTGGAAAAAATAATTTCTACACACAGATGTCCCATTAATCCATTGACACGTTGTTGGAAGTAAGATGATAGAAATGGCATAGACTGCTACAATAGTCAAAGAGAACCCATACTGAATGGATCATAGAGACTGAATCTCCCTCTTACTCTTCTCCTTAGTAACATCCAGAGCAGAGTCAGAATGCACAGAGGTCTACAGTCTACCATATGGTTCATAAAGAGATGCTACATCTGTTGGGGTTTTATAATATTTATTTTAAATTCCTATTGTTGAATGAAAATTAATGATTTCTTGTTTATGTTGGGGTATTCAATCTATATGAAAACACAAAATCTATAGGCTACATCTGCACTCAGAGCAAAGTCTAACAGAAATGATAACTTCCCAGACCAATGGTTGTATAGTGATCACTATTTCAGATACAAACTTAATGGTGTTGCCTACCAAAACTTAGAAGCCCTAACTCAGAAAAATGGAAGGCAAAGGCACAGCTATCATTTGCCTCATTCTGAGTGTGACTCCATGGATGTCACCTTCAAGAAGCTGCATGAAACTGATACATCATATGCCTTTCCTCAGCACAAATGACCACATCCTGTGCCAGGCAGCATTTTTCTGTTCTGTGGTTAAAAACTGGTACAAATTAATGTATAGCTCGGCAGAGCTGGAATGTTAGTTGAAGCTGTGATTTGAATCTCAGAAGTTTTAGACGAAGAACTCCATTTCTTGGTCTTAAGCAATCCAAGACAAAAGAAAAAGACTCTGAGAAGATATTTTCTTTTCTTTCTCTCAGAAACACACATATATGCAAATATAATTAACCCAGGACTTTCATTTAGTCACTTACTCAACAAATATTTATTGCACACCTACTTATGGGCCAAGTACTGCTCTTGGTATTGCAAGTACCTGACAGGGAAAAGTCCAAAATGGAAGGTCAATTAAGGGTGGAAGGAGACAAATAATAAATGAACAAATAAATCTATGATAAGTGCCATGCAGAGAATTAAAATAAGGTACTGGGTTAAAATAGTAACTGGGTTATAACAGAAACCCTCTCAGAAGAAATAATATTTAAAATGAGATCTGAGTGACATTTATAAAGCAATAGTGATTAAATTTATTGACCTAATTACCAGCATAAAATATGAGCAATGCAAACATAAATATAGTGCTTAAAATTCACACAAAAAGCCTGAAAATAAGTATTCCATAATGCCATAGGTGGTAGAATAGAGGTAGATTTTGGTTTTTTCTTTATACTTCAATGAACTTTACAAACTTTCACATTAATACAAAAGAATATTTAGTCTCTGTTCCTGTTCCCAGTTGTTGCAATTTCCTTTGTTTACAGAAGTATCTTCGTTAGTCCTAACAAGCTTCTTTCAATAGCACCTGAGTTTATGCTAATGGACAATTTAGGTTGGGGCCCCTAGATAGATCAGGATGGAACTGGTAACCAGAAAGATAAGAAATTAGATGGTTGGAATTTTCAGCCCCAACCTCTAAGAAGGCAGAGGGGGGCTGGAGATTGAACTCTATAAAAATTCTGAACAACAACGAGAGCTTCCAGGTTGGGGAACCCATAGAGGTGCTGGGAAGGTGACTTGCCTGGAGAGGGCACAGCCTCCTCACCTACTTTGTCTTATGCAGCTCTTCCATTTGGCTATTTCTGAGTTGTACCATTTATAATAAACAAATAATAGTAAGTAAAGTGATTTTCTGAGTTCTGTGAGTCATTCTAACAAACCATCATTCCTGGGGTAGGGGGAGTATTTGTGGGAACCCCTAAATTTGCCCAGGTTGTACAGAGATTTGGGTAACCTGGGGACTTGGTACTTATAATCATGTCTGAAATAGGGTAATTGTGTGGGATTTAGTTCTTAACTTGTGGAGTCTGCGCTAAGTCTGGGAATTAATATTAGAATTGAGTTGAATTATGGGACCCATCAACTGAACTGTTATCTGAAGAAATAACTGGTTGTTCGTGTTGGAAAACATTCCAGAATTGGTGTCAGGAGTGGGATTTGCTAGCCCAGTGTTGGCGCACAGAAACATGTGGTTTGGAATGAAAAAGGATAGGAGATATGGAAACATTGATCCCTGGGGGGACATATGGTCACTCATGGTATGGAGCTGCAGCTACTAAAAGTAAAAATTACCAATGGAATTTAGAAATGGACCCAACTCCTGAAGACTTGGTTCACTGGATGCATTAGGAAATGTCAACTGATGGGGCAAAATGTAATCCTTTCTTTACTGTTTTATGTAATAGCTAAAATGAAAGAAAAAGAGAGCACTAGGTCAGATTTTGACACTAGAACTCAGGTTCTAGTTGCCCTGAGTTTTGGATATTAGATTCAAAGCTGCCCCAAAAGGGGAATATTATGTGGGAACAACAGAAAAACTGTAAGATCTTTGGACATCAAGAGGGTGGTCCAAGAAAGCGAGGGAAAAAACAAGAAACTACTGAAACCAGAGGATATAGCATAAAAGAATTGCTTTTTTTTATAAATCAGTATTATTAGCTTCCTGAAGAACCCTTACAAATATGGATTGTGAGAAAAACTAATTTATAGGCAGTATGTTGGGTTTTGTTTTTGTTTTCTTTTTTCTTTGTGGTACTAGGGGTTGAACCTAGGTCCTGCTGTGTGCCAAGCATGTGCTTTAACATTGAGCTACACCCCCTGCTCTATATCTTGTTTTTTAAATGCTGCAGAGTGCAAAAGCATGTTTGGTTGCTGTAGTACCCAGAGCTCACTATGGAACAATCATAGATGGCTACACATGGTCTAGACAACATTTTTTTCCTGAGGGAACCACCTGCCTGGCTTTCAATAGCTACCTCATTCGCATGGTGCTATTGAAAGCCACTGTAAGGTCCATTTACCCCAAGAAGTGTGTCCAACTCGCCCTACAAATGTCAAATGGAACACCCCAGATGAAGAAGCTGATATGCTTCCCATCTGTGGAACTGGCTTTATGACAATTAGGATATTTACTCACTGAATATGCCCATTCCCCAGGTCATGGTAAATGCCAGGGTTAAGGCAGTATCTAAGAATGTACATATTGGCTATGGTATGGTGAAGTTAGTATAACCACAGAAAAACGAGAATGCGGTTTGGAAGGAATAAGTTTATCATATTATGTCATGTAGGGTGTAGCACCAGTGTAGTCAGGAAGAGGAAGGATTAGGCCACAGCTATTATTGAGGTTTCTGTAGGAAAGCCAAGGCAGGACAGGGTAAGCAGCTTAGATAGGCTTTTTTGTGTATGTGTGTGTATGTGTGTGGTGCTAGGAATTAAATCTAGGCGTACTCTATCACTGAGTTACACCCTCAGTCCTTGCATTTTTTAAATTTTGAGGCAGGGTCTTGTTAAACTGCCTAGGTTGGCCTTAAACTTTTGATTCTCCTGCCTCAGCCTCTGGAGCATTGGGATTACAGACATGGGCCACCACACCTGGCTAGGATAGGCTATTTTGAATAATCTTGTCAGGCTTGGGAGGGTAGAGATGGTCTCTAGTTGGCTGGTACCAGGCCTCAGGATGATTTAGGGCAGGGGAAATATTGGCTTGATGTGTGAGAGATAGATAAGGAGATAACCTGGGTTATAGATTCAGGATTGGTTGGTTTGTATATGAAAAGCATGCTCCTAGATAAGACAATTAGTATGTCTAAGAATTGCCTAACCCTGGGAAAAGTCTCTACTTGAGTCTATTAGACCCTCAAATGCCAAAGCATCAAGAATACAGATAATAAGAAAACACAGTATAATTGACCTCATGATGAATGTTTGTCAAGTAGACAATATAGATGCTAAGAAAATGCAGTTGGTATAGGGGGACACCCCAGGTTACTTTATTGCAGCAAAACTGAGCCACAGTTCAAGAAGCCTTACTGAATTTGCTGTCTTAGCTTCCCCTCATAGACATTAGAGATACCAACAAGAATTTTAGATTGATTAACAAGAAAATGGGGACAGACAGAAGAGAGAGCCAAAGGACTCATCCCATCAAGGTGGACATTTTAAGTATTTATTAAGAAGCAAGCTGAACTACGGAAATCTTCACAGAGTGAAACAAAGAGGGAAATAAAAGGGGGAGAATCAAGGGACTCATTCCTAGCAGGGTGTTATGAAGAAATGGGTTAAATAAAACAGACATTGATGCGGTTGAAAAAAAGGTCTTACTAGAGACTATTTAAGGATGAGTGGACAAAAGGGAACCTTTGTTGGTCCTCCTGCATTGAAGGGCCCCAAACAAATTCACTCTACCTACTCCAGTTGGGAAAAAACTTTAAAACCAGAAGGCAAAGATGATAATGAGACATCTAACCTTAATTTCCTGGGGCAATAGGCAGATTAATCATGATAATTATTGAAAAAGAGCCTTAATACTTGTCAATGCCTATAATCCCAGCAATTTGGAAGGCTGAGGCAGGAGGATTGCAAGTTAAAAGCAGCTTCAGCAAATTAGTAAGATCCTGTCTCAAAGTAAAAAAAAAAAGGGGGGGGGGGGGGAATATAGCTCAGTGGTAAAGTATCCCTGAGTTCAATCCCCAGTACAAAAAAAAGGGAGACCCAATAGCACCCTAGGGACCCAAAAGCCCTTTTGCACAACAGAAGATAAAATGGCCGAGAGGTGGAGAAGTTGTTTCTGGGGTTCCTCAACATGGAAGCTTCACATCCTGTGGTACCCAAACTTGCTGGCAAAGCCCTAACACAGCTTTACATTAGATTACAGAATATAGAAATATGAGAGTTGAGAGGGTTAAGGTGCAAATTTAGATGAAAAAGGAAATTCTCCAGACATTGGTGGAAACTGCCAGTATGTTTGAAAGACAAAAAATAATCTTAAACCCTAAGATACCCATGATGTCTTCAGTGATGTCAGGGAAATGCTGCAATGGGGAGGGCTATGCACAGATGAGTTCTTCATGAAATGTAAATGGTTTCTACAGGGTCATACTACCTGGGGACTGAAGGAAGAGATTCACAAGCATCAAGTCTCTTCCCCACATAAAACTATGTGAGAAGCTGTCAGATTCTATCGACACTCAAGACAGTGCCCTATAAAGTAGCCCTTGACTGATCAACAAATTGCTGTTTGGTTTTAGATGGCAGTTCTAAGGCAAAGGGACAACATCATCTTTGGAAGACACTTCCCTGATTGAAGAAGGTGATAGCAAATCAGCTTGGTAGGCTGAATTACCTGTTGTTTTCCTAGCAGTCATGGAAGAATTGAACAATATAAGTGCCTGTTTCTACTGAGTCATGGGTGATGGTCAGTGCTTGGTCATATGGTAAAGCAAAGGGCAGGGAAACTTGGCTTATTAAAGGAATTCCTGTATGGGGCACAGCCTTATGGAAATCACTATGACAGAGAGAAGAAGAAACAGTAGCCGAGGGCAAAGGAATGAACAAGTGGGTTATGTAGCAAGTTCTCTGAATCATCCTAGCAAATTACTGAGCCTGGGGGTGGGGGCAGTGGGAACCCTCAAGTTTACAGATAAATCAGATAGAAGTGTAAGTAACACCTGGGAACCTGGTATTTGAAACTGGCATCCAAGTGGGGACAGTCTTGTTGGACTGAGCCCTTAATCTGTAATGCCTGTGGTAACTCTGGAAGTTAGTACCAAAAATGAATTGAATTGAATTGTTGGACATCCAGTTATTGTCTGGAGAATAGTACAACTGGCTGTTGGTGTTGGAAAATACCCAGACAGACTTTCTATAATGAATGTGTATTACTTTTATAATGGAAAAGAGTACAATAAACATTTTTAAATGAAGTTAATATAACTTGCTGATATCCTGTAACATACTATTAATGCAAATACTTATGAAACAAACAAATCAGAATCACTTCTCACAAAATGCACAAATTCAAGTTTCCCTTGGAGAGCTAGTTTCTCCTTCATACTAAACCTTGACCATACTATAACCATTAGATTTAAGTCTGTACATTATGGCTCACCTCCCATATCTTCATCTTCATTGGTCGGGGCTTCTGTACTGTCCACATTTTCCATTTCATGAGGTTTGGTTAAATTGTAATCACTCAAAACTGCTGGACTTTCTAAAAGACAGAAAGAGTTCTAAGAAGCTATCAACTTTAAAGGATTTTTATAAATATGTATTAAGTACATGACATTTAATTTTCAGCTTTACAGAATCCTTTAGTAATAAACAGTAGCCCCTTCACATATACCTAAGAGGGATATGTGTGAAAACTCTTCAAGTGGGTTTATGCACCCTCCAATTCATGCAACTCTCTTAACATTTCTTCTACCCAAGTTCAAAAGCACTCATGCTTCTTTCTTCTTTCTTCATTCATATCTCATGATATTAAGTAGGATGCCATTGCTATATATGTCCAAGAAGTATTAATATGCAGTAATTAGAAAGATTGAACCTGGAAACACTGGTATGATCCTGGTATGATCCATTTTAGGAAAAATGCTTTCCTAAAAGAAGCTTTTAAATGCCAAATCCTATTTTCCTCTTCTGTTTGTATCATAAATGTGATTCTGTAGAAAACATATTGTACCCCAAGTTCATTTATTTGAACTTTTAATAAGTGCTGACAAGGCTATAGATATGAACAAGTCATCATGCTTATCCTATCTTCAAGGAGCTTATACTTTGCAGATATGGATAAGAGAAGCCTTCGACCATAATGCAATGTAGACTCAGACACAGGATGGAAGGAAATAGAAAGTGTAGTGGGAGTTCATAAAGGAAAGGGAGCAGCCACGATGAAAGTACTCTTACATAAATAGAAAGCTTGTGAGACATCAAGTTTAAGGGAAATGTAATTTTGTTACAATAAATACTGATTATACTAGAAGTAAGAGAAAAGGAATAATGTAGCTGCAATTATTTTCACATGTGAGCTTAATAGCTTAAAAAGATGATAGCAGAAGTAATGAACTGAGGGCTGGAGTTGTGGCTCAGGGGTACAGCACTTGCCTAGCACATGTGAAGCACTGGGTTCATTCCTCAGCTTCACATAACAAAATAAATAAAAGTACTATGTCTATCTACAACTAAAAATATTTTTAAAAATAAGTAATAAACTGAGAAGTTACTTTCTATCAAACTCCTTCCCAATATTCCATAAAATATTTACTGAATACCTATTAGTGCAACAAATAATCAAAGACACTGAATCCTATGGCATTTAAGCTGGGCTGAAGTAAGAGAGGTGACTAGCAAATCTACAGTGGCATGACCAACCCAGGCTTCAGGATATATACTGGAATGCAGATGTGAAACTGAAACACACTTCATAAAATCCATGATGAAGAGGCCCTAAAAATGTGGTCATCTTGAACTCATTTTTTGATTTATGAATACCTAAGATTCTAATTTCTGCATATTATAATTTATATTCTATAAATGCAGAGATGTTGTTCTGAACAGTGTTTTACTTTTCTCAAGCTTGAAATGACTAAAATACAGTGGACAACTGATCAATTAATATGAGGTTCAGCTTCAATTAAATATGCGGTTACAGCTCACAATAGTACACAAAAGGCACTTAAGTAATACATTTTGTAATATAGCATAAGTTTTGATTCAAGCAAAGTGAGTTAATTGATGGAGAAATCATAGAAGTTATTTTTAGGAAATAAATTATTCTAAATGTTTATAGTTTATCCTAGAGAAGGGGTCAATGAACTATAGCCCAAAGGCCAAATCTGACTCTGGCTTGTTTCTGTACAGGCTCAGGAAACAGGAATGGTTTTTACACTTTTTTAAATTAATTTAAAAAAATTTTTTTTAGTTGTATATGGACACAATATCTTTATTTTATTTATTTCTATGTGGTGCTGAAGATCAAACTTCACATATGCAAGGCAAGTGCTCTACCGCTGAGCTACAACCCCAGCCTGGTTTTTACATTTTTAAAGAGTAATAAAAATACAAAGAAGAATATAGAACAGAGACTACAAGTGGCGTGCAAAGTCTAAAATATTTACAATCTAGCTTTCTATTTAAAAAAAAAGCTGTTCTAGAGTAAAGCACAAGTCATTCATGTTAAGCTACCATAATATTCAACAAAAGCTGTCTTCATCAAGACTAATCAGTTGAAAATTTTTAAAAAGGAAAAGAAAAACCCAGTAATCAACATTAGGCAGAGTGCTGTTAGGCCCTATTTTGCAAAAGAATTCAGATGATGTAAATGAATGAGGTTTTTTTAATTAGCAAAAGCAACTTTTTTTTTGGTACCAGGGATTGAACCCAGAGGCACTTCATCACTGAGCCACATCCCCAGCCCTTTTTATTTTTTATTTTGAGGCAGGGTCTTGCCAGGTTCCTTAGAGCCTTACTAAGTTGCTGAGGCTGGCTTTGAACTTGCAATTCTCTTGCCTTAATGTTTCCAACTGATGCATCATCATGGGGGGCTGACAACAGTATTTTATTTTTAAATATAGCATTTTTACTGCAACCAGAATAAGAACACTCCTTTGGGCTGGGGTTGTAGCTCAGTGGTAGAGCGTTTGCCTCGCACATGTGAGGCACTGGGTTCGATCCTTAGTACCACATACAAAATACATAAATAAATGAAAATAAAGGTTTAAAAAAAAGAGCCATGTTTAAAAACAAAAAAAAAGAACACTCCTTTTTCTTTGGTATTTTCAGCAAAGTCTGTTTCTAGAAAGCAAAGACCCATGTTACCTGTGGGCACAGGCTGTTCCTGAGTGCCTTTCAGTTCCACATTTGGTTGTATATCTGAAAAGAGAGAGATTATAAACAAATGGATAGGGTACACTGACACAGATTTTAGCATTCCATTTTTGTAAATAATGGATTTTTATTTTATTCATTTGTTATTTATATGTGGTACTGAGGCTCGAACCCAGTGCCTCACGCATGCTAGGCAAGCACTCTACCACTGAGCTACAGCCCCAGCCCAGCATTCCATATTTAATAAGGATCCCATTTTGGAAAACTTAGCAGCAGAATTCCTCTTTCAGAGTAGGACCACACTTCCTTTATGCTCTCCCTAGAAGTGCCTCAAGGGGAATGAAAGGAATCATTGATGCAGCAATGTTATTCTGAGAATTTTCTCCCAGAGGTTTACTTATACAAGAACAGTGAGCAAAATATGAGGCCCAATAGAAAGAATTTCATATATCCTCTATTCTTCCTTCTAATACATGTATATTTGGTACTGGGGATTGAACTCAGGGGTCCTCGACCACTGAGTCACATCTCCAGCCCTATTTTGTGTTTTATTTAGAGACAGGGTCTCACTGGGTTGCTCAGTGCCTCGCCATTGCTGAGACTGACTTTGAACTCAACAACTTAGTGAGTCCCTAATTTATTGAGACCCTATCTCAAAATAAAAAAATAAAAATAAAAAGACTGGGAATGTGGCTCAGTGGTTAAGCAACCCTGGGTTCAATGCTTGGTACCAAAAAAAAGTTGCATAGAACTTTTTTTTTTGTACCAGGGATTGAACTCAGGAGCATCTGACCACTGAGACACATCCCCATCCCTGTTTTTTAAATTTTTGTTTGTTTTTTACTGGGGACTAAACTCAAGGACACTCAACCACTGAACCACATCCTCAGCCCTATTTTGTATTTTATTTAGAGACAGGGTCTCACTGAGTTGTTTAATGCCTCAGTTTTGTTGAGGCTGGCTTTGAACTTGTGATCCTCCTGCCTCAGCCTCCCAAGCCACTGGGACTATAGGCATGTGCCATCACCCTGCCCAGCTCATAGATATTAAATATACCATTCAATGACTTTTTAAAAAGGCATATATTGTGTGATGCAAATCCCAATCAAGATACAGAACATCAACATCTCATGTCCCTTCCTAGTCCCCACCCACATACTCCAGAGACAGGTACTAATTTTTTTCCATTGTAGATTATAGTTTATTCTAGAACTTTATAAAAAATGGAATCATACAGATATATGGTTAATTTCTTTTGCCTAAGGCTTCTTTCACTCAATATATTTCTGAGAGACATTCTTTCTGGGGTGTTTATCAGTAGTTCACTCTTTTTATTATTAAGTAGTATTCCACTAAATGAATATAAGTTTGTTTATCCATTCTCCTGTTCAGAAAAAATTAAGAGACTGTTTCCAGATTTGGCTATTATGAGTAAAACTACTTTTTCTTTTTAAAATAATATATGCTTAAATTTTAGAATGGTAACAGAAAAATCGTGACAATGGTACAGAGTTCCCACATACTTCATACTCATATAACATTTTTATATTAGTATGGTACATTTGTTACAATTAATGAACAAATACTGATACATTGTTATTATCTATGTATTCAGATTTCCTTAGTCTGAAGTTCTTTTCCTGTCCCAGGATCCCACATTACATTAGTCATTGTGTCTTTGGCTCCTCTTGGTTGTGACAGCTTCTCACTTTCCTTGTTTTGCTGACCTTGACAGTTTTGAGGAATATTGCTCAGGTATTTTATAGAATGTGCCTCAACTGGGATTTGTTTGTTTTTCTCATGATTAGACTCGGGTGTGTTCATCCTTGTCAAAGTCTTTCTGTGGCCATATGCTTTCCTATCTCTCGAGTAAATACTCAGGTATAAAATTACTGGGTCCTAGAGCAGGCACATGTTTAATTTTAATAGAAACTGCCAGAACTTGTTTTTAAAAGATCGTACCATCAGCAATGTATGAGTTCTTCCAGTTGCTCGGCATCCTCACCAATATTTGGTATCATCAGAATTTTAAATTAGAGTCATTCGGTATATCGGTATATCATTTTGATTTGAACTTATATTTCCCCAAAGAACCAATAATATTGAGCATCTTTTCATGTGCTTATTCACATATTTTTCTTTTCTTTCTTCTTTTTTGGTACCGAGGATTGAACTCAGGAGTACTCGACCACTGAGCCACATCCCCAGTCCTATTTTGTGTTTTATGTAGAGACAGGGTCTCACTGAGTTGCTTAGAGCCTCACCCTTGCTGAGGCTGGCTTTGAACTCGTGATTCTCCTGTCTCAGCCTCCCAAAGTGCTGGGATTACAGGCATGCGCCACTGCGCCCTGCTTCTTGCTCATTTTTATTAGTTTGTACTTTTATTATTTTATAGGAGTTCTTTGCATATTACCAATACCAATCCTTTGTTAAATATATGATTTGATACTATTTTCTTCTGGTCTTTGAATTGCTTATTCTTTTTTTAAAATTTTTACAATGTCTTTATTTTATTGCTTTGTATGTGGTGCTGAGGATCGAACCCAGGGCCTCACCTATGTGAGGCAAGCGCTCTACCACTGGGCTACAATCCCAGCCCTCATTATTTTAATGGTATTTTTCCCCCTGGTGTTGGGAATCAAGCCTAAGACCTCAGGAATGCTTGGCAAGCACTCTACCACAGCCCCAGTACCTTTAATAGCATCTTCTGATATTCAAAAGTTTGAAATTTTGGGGGGCTGGAGCTGTGGCTCAGTGGTAGAGCGCTTGCCTCGCATGCGTAAGTAACTGGGTTTGATTCTCAGCACCACATAAAAATAAATAAATAAAATAAAGATATTGCGTCCATCTACAACTAAAAAAATATTTTAAAAAAAAGTTTGAAATTTTTAAGTCTATTGTATCCATTTTAAAACAGATATTGCTTTCTGTTTCTTATTTGAGAAAATTTTGTCATCCCAAAATTATATAGACATTTCTTATTTTCTTCTATAAGCTTCATAGTTTGGGCTTTCGTGTCCTCTGCCATTGGATTGCTTTAATGCCTTTGTCAAAAATCAAATGACTAGCTGGGCGCGGTGGCACAAGCCTGTAATCCCAGCACTTAGGGAGGCTGAGACAGGAGAATTGTGAGTTCAAAGCCAGCCTCAGCTACGGCAAGGCGCTAAGCAACTCAGTGAGACCCTGTCTCTACATAAAACACAAAATAGGGCTAGGGATGTGGTTCAGTGGTCAAGTGCCCCTGAGTTCAATCTCCAGTACCAAAAAA